>JAHPZR010021293.1:20000-47302 GCA_019787425.1 Platygyra sinensis | reverse complement strand
TGAAGGGAGCACATTGCTATATGGCATCAATGGACATGTTCCTGAGCTGTCATGTTGGCTTTATGCCTTAAAGAGTTACAAATTTAAGACACTCTGCCTTCATGGGTATCAAAAAATAGATATTTCTCACTTTTGTCCTTTATGAGCTTGTGAATACAAAACCAACAATGTTTCATTTTGAGATAATTGATTCAATTCATCTTATGTTTTCTTGGTCTTACCCCTGGTTTATTCCACTTATTGTTGTGCACAGTGCGTGAATTGTTGTTGAACAAAACTCAGTCAACTTTTCTTTAGACCAGTTAAATGGCAGAGAAATTTAGCTTACGAAAACAGCCGTCCTTCTTCGCTCCCAGTGTGAGTGGTGTTTCGCGGAACGCCACTCAGACCGGGAGTGAAGAAGGACGGTTGTTTTCGTAGGCTAAGAGAAAGTCAACCTGCTATAATAGCAGTAAATTTGAGGGCCATCATTAAGTCTTGATTCACCTGTTGCCTTGATTTTGACGCCTGTTACAAACTTGTTGCTTTGTGGGTGAATTACGTCAACAACAGGCAAGTTCAGCCATAGCATCAAGGGCCTGTGACACATACTCAGCCTTAAAGGTGTTATGGCCCTTAATGATTGCCCTGAAAATGAAGCAATCTTTTTCATTATTTCCTTCTCTTGACTGCATTTATAGAGGGCTAGATAGGCTATGAGTATAGTCCCTCTTTTGCGTAGTCTGTTGAACATGACCTTAAAAAAAACTGTGAGGAAAAAATGGCAGGGCAATATTCTGGGCAAGAAGTACGCTTCTTGCCACAGGCAGCCCAAGCTCTCTCTATGAACCACACAAGCAACACAATATGGCATCGAATTATAAGGGTTTATAATTTATGGGATTTTCTATGAGTTATCCATGCAGGTAGCTAAAAGTGAAAATTCTCAATGAAAATGGCTCACCTTATTTTATAACTGTGTTGTTTGCTCCTGGTGTGGTTATTTTACCGATTTAACTTGCTTTAAGGGACTTTTTTGAATCCCAGTTTCCCCTTCATAAAGAGTGGACAAGGGTAAACATCCCAGTTGGGACAGCCTGCCGAACATAGTGAAAAATCCATGCTAAAATGTACCCATGGCAAGAAATCCATCGCAAAATTCAAGGGCAAAAGTTGATCTTTCATTCCAATTCTCTAACCGCACACAATTGCAGCCCTGCGAGTGATGCCAGGTGGCTCTTCGTGCCCCAAGTGAAACAATAAAATGATGGAAGACATCTGCATCCATTTCATTCATCCTTGACACAATAACTGTTGAAATCAGCTTGGAAATCTTGTGAAGCTGGCAAATCAAGACTTGCGGGGTTACTAGACTGCAATTTGTCAACCAAACTTCTTGTAACACCCGGGGTCCCCTCAGGTTGGTTTGCCAACATGACCTTTGCCCTTGAACTCTGCTTTGGGTTTGTGGCCATGTGTTCATTGTAGCCTGGGATTTTTTGACTTTGTATGGCAGGCTGTCCTGACTGAGGTGTTTTGCCTTGTCCGCTCTTTATGAAAGGAAAGCTGGGATTTAGAAGAGTCTTTTATATCAAGTTGAATCAGTTAAATAATCACACCAGGAGCAAACAACACATGTATGGAATAAGGTGCAAGACATTTTATTGAGGATTTTCACATTTTAACTTCTTCCATGGATGTCTTGTAGAAAATCCCATATAAACCCTTATAATTTGATGCCATATTGTGTTGCTTGTGTGGTTCATAGAGAGAGCTTGGGCTGCCTGTGTTCTCGCCTCCAGGATTTCACATCCCCATTTTTTTGCCCATGGTTTTCTTTCTTGTCATGCATTGCAGACTAACCAAAGGAGGTAATTTGATTTTTCAACTGGGTTGATAATGTGAATTGGCCACTGCAAAGAGATTCGGAAGCTGATGTTTTGAGCATTAGCCCTTCTCCAGAGCAGATCGAGGAACTGTGGGTTGTGTGTGGTTTATTTACAGAAAGATGGAGTTACACTTTTGGTTGGTGCCTGGCAACATGAAAAACAACAGAGTAAATTAGTTGAATGAAAAGCATTTGTTGATACCATGAGGATTAAGAGTGCCGATTTAAACATAAATTTTTGTTCTATGGTTTTGCCATTTTCTGTGCTTCCTTGATTTAGGGAGAGGGAGCTGACTGCCATATATGGCTTAGAATGATTGGGGAGATTTAAGTGTCTCACGACCAGTTTAGATGGTTTTTGACTTCTTTCTCTATGTCACAAAGGTGTTTTCGGAATTGGTCACCTAGTTGTCTCCCTGTTTCACTGATGTATAACTTTTTGCAAAGAGTGCAAGTGATGCACTACATGTAGATGACATTGACTGAGGTACAGGTGAAATGATCAGTGTTCTTGATGTATTGCTTGGGTCCCGACATTTTCTCAACATGGACATGTCCTTTCATTTGCAACAATGAAAAAATGTCGAGACCCAAGCGATCCACCAAGATCACTGATCATTTCACCTGTACCTCAGCCAGTGTCATTTACTGCATAACTCGCACTTTTTGCAAAAAGTTATACATTGGTGAAACAAGGACGCGACTAGGTGACCGATCCCCAGAACACCCTCATGACATAGAGAAAGACAATAAAAACGCATCTAAACCGGTGGTGAGACACTAATCTCCCCAATCATTCTAAGCAACTTATGGCAGTCTGTGGCCTCTCCCTATATCAAGGAAGCATGGAAAGCTGCCAAATAGAGCAAAAACTATTTTTCAAATCAGCACTCTTAATCCTCATGGTATCAACAAATGCTTTTCATTCAACTTATTTATTCTGCTGTTTTTCACATTACCAGGCACCAACCAGTATACTAGCTCCATCTTTCTGTAAATAAACCACGCACAACCCGTGATTCCTTGATTTGCTCCGACGAAGGGCTACGCTCAAAGCAATCATCAGCTTGTGAATCTCGTTATGGTGGCTTATTCACAATATCAACCCAGTTGATGAGACCAAGTTATTTGTGATACTCCCCACCTACGCAGCACTGCAGTTTCTTCAGAAACTTACTCCCTTTAAGCAAAAGAGGGACTACTTGTAGTCTTCACGCTACATTGACTTATGAAGAAACTTTGGAAAAATTTCCATAATTTGACGGAGACTTTTTGATTGTTTTTGCATCGTTTCCATGTCTGCTGTGTTGTTCTGGTTGTCTGTATTGCTAAGCCAGTCTTTCTCTTAGTATGAGCCTACTAACAGAAACTCACTCTCCTCAAGCCACAGGCGGCCCAAGCTCTCGTTGTGAGGAGTTATTATTTTTTTAATCTTTATGCACACGTTCAGCTCGTGAAACGTGACATAGTTATCATCATCTACTGTAACATAACGACCAAGTTTCAATATGCAAAACACGACTCTCGCCTTGCAACATATGGAGGTGTTATGTTACAACGGTTTGAAATTATTTGCAAAGGTTTGTATGGGAAAAAAACGTTAATAGACATTTAGCCGAATTTTGGGATATTTTGTAATAAAAATAACTGATCTCATTGCCTTGTTGTCTTTTCTATTGTCATCTTGCTTTTCAGCTTGTTCCGAAGCCTTTTAAGTGAGTTAATGCTTTTTGAATTTCCTCTCCTAATAAAGAGTACAGGCTACACACTCAATTCTGGACTGACTCCTGCTCTAAATGAAAAAATAAAAACACTAAAAGGATGCCAGCCACCCCAATTTCTCCACAGAATCATAGTATAGAGATAAGTGCTCCTTTTCAGTTAAATTCCAAGCCAAATTAATCTCCACAGAGCATGCTACAAAGCTCTGAATCGAAGAAAGCTAGCCATCCGGGCCGAGAGATCATGCTGTGGGGACCAGCCATGGACACATTGGAAGCCCGAGCGGAATGCTGGACTAACAAATTGACCCTGACCAGGGGAAGGGGGTGCACAGCTCAAGAAAAGCTATGTACTTTTCTCCACAGTCCTGTAGGGAGATTTTTGTCAAGCTGTCAACAAAACTAATGCAGATTCCCTCAGCCATTCTGACAGGTACTGCAAATGTTCAGCAATATTCAGTGTATACTTACGTCTTGGCCGTTGAACTTCATTCCCCCACACTTTGTTAAAGGGCCCTAGTCAGCCACACCTTGTTTACATGCGAGAATTTGGCTATTTTATTTTACTCTGAGCCTGTCGAAACGAAGAAAAGTCACTTTGAAACTACTCAAGATAATTAAACATACTTCAGGAACACAGCTTACAGTAAAACAATAAGGATTTGCTTAACCATGCTATATCAATAATTTCGATGTCATCGAAAATGGCGGAGGCTGACTAGGGTCCTTTAAGCAGTATCTCCACAAACAATCTGTCTTTCAGATCTTCTGAAAGATTCTAACATAAAGTAGATGACCAGGCTCTGTTGATGATAGCAATCCATGACGAATTACCTTTACGAAATCAAGAAACGGTGTTCTCTGAGAGGGATTAAAAATACCTCGCATTTGCAAACACATCTTGTTGATGCCTTGATTGTCTTGTCATAACAATGCTCCATCAGCGACATGTACAAAAATCTCCCTATGGGACCATGGAGAAAAGTACATAGCTTGTCTTGAACTGTGCACTCCCTTCCCCTGGTCAGGGTCAATTTGTTAGCCTGAGCATTCCACTTGGGCTTCCAATGTGTCCATGGCTGGTCCCCACAGCATGATCTCTCAACCTGGATGGCTAGCTTTCTTCGATTCAGAGCTTTGTAGCATGCGCTGTAGAGATGAATTTGGTGTGGAATTTAACCAAAAGGGAACGCTTGACCCTGTATTATGATTCTGTGGAGGAATTGGGCCGACTGGCATCCTTTGAGTGTTTTTCTTTGTGTTTCAAGCAGGATTCAGTCCAGAATCGAGTGTGTAGCCTTCACTCTTTCTTAGGAGAGGAAACTAAAAAAAGCCAATATAACTCCTTTAAAAGGCTTTGCATTGTGCTGAAAAGCAAGAATACAATAGAAATGACAACAAGGCTATGAGGTCAGTTGTTTTTATGACAAAAATATAAAAATTTTGGCTAAAACGTCTATTAACGTTTTTTCCAATACAAACCTTTGGAAATTCAAACCATAGTAACCGAACACCTCCACATGCTGAAAAGCAAGAGTCACGTTTCGCATAATGAAACTTGGTCGTTATTTAGTAGTAGATGTCAGCCGTAACTACGGTAACTATGTCGCGTTTCACGAGCTGAACGTTTGCATAAAGATTAAAAAAGTTAGTAACTCCTCACAACGAGAGCTTGGTCCACCTGTGCTCAAGCTCAGTTAATTTCCTGGTGCCTGAAATTTGGCGAGAAAAAATTTCGCATTGATGAAGTAACTCGTCGCGGGAAACCCTCTCCAGAGATCAAAGAGTGAATTTCTGTTGGAGAAAAAGCTATCCTACTCTCAATCCATCGAATGTCTGTATAACTGAGCCCGATGTTTTCCGCCAGAACTTTCCAGTCGTTTTCATGTGGAGGATCAAGAATTAAAGAAAGTTTACTGCGTAGCTCGCGCCTCAATGAGTGTGCAGTCGGCAGTGACTCGAACCCAACAGAAAAGTATCCGGACGACATTTGTTTCAGGGAGACTGGGGACGCACCAGCGTTCCCGCCACACGCTCCGGGCACGTCCGCTTGCGAACGTTGCCAAAGTTTAGCCAGTGAGCCAGCATTGACTAGCGCAGTGGGATGGTCGACTAAGCATGGTGAACTTACAGCCTTAGGCAAGCTTGTCGAGTGCTCACACGCACAAGAGAGGTTAGAGTTAGAATGGTCTGTTGCCTCCCTACTTGAGTCTGAGTTTCCTGAAACAAATGGATAAAAAAATGATAAGTGAATAAAGATGATGAATTTTAGACTTGGGAATGAAATGAAAGGTGAATTGAGCAATATGACACGAGCACGGGACAAAGAAAAAAATCCGAGTACCCGACAGGAATCGAACCCATGACCTTCCGAAAAACCGGGCGGGCGCTAGCTATTCACTGAGCTACGAGAACGCATGGAGAGCGAGGTCATGTTCACTGAGTTCATGTGGTAAAAATGTTCAATAGAAGCTATCGATCAGTCGATCAATCAGTAAATGATGCTTTAATCTTCTCTCGTGCGTAGTAATTCCTTGTGAACAATGACAATACTCAGAAAACAAAGCGGCAACTGTGATTCTTCATTGCTATCAATTGTCGGTCGTTTGGTCACTAAAAGAATCGACCCCGCTTCTCTTCTTTCCAATACACAAGGGTTATTGCCCAAACGCGAGCTCCCTCTTGGTCCATAAACACGAAAAGAAATAGAAACAATAGAAACAATATCCAGCGCTCCTGACCAAACAAGCTTGGTAAAAAAACGATTTATTATCTAGAATAAAAAACTTTTTTTTGTTTTGGCGGGACACAGCTCGTAACCCGAGCACACAAAATAGCGCTATCTTTCCCGCACGTATAGCAAATCACAGCGCATAATTTAGTCGATCTCGACCACATTCCCAGGGCCTTTCTCCTGGCTTAGGAGCGGCAGGGCGGCATAGCGGGCGACCACTTCCCCCCCCCCCCCCCCTCCCCAAAGTTGGGTCCATCTTTCCCGCTCACGGAACTAGCCATATAATGAGAAACTTACGCGAGGCCTTTGCTTGACCGACGTTACTACATTGACATCTCGTTCCTCGCCATCTTCACAATCCTGCCTTACTTTAAATTTTGCACGAAAGTGCGCCACACTCGAGTCGGACAAAGAGAACACGAAAGTGCAGTTGGGCATGCGCTGAATACCTTCCCAGATGTCTCGGAAATGAATTTTCTGAGGAACAACAGATCAAAGACACACAGTGAGTATAAACTTCACTTTCAAACGATGAAAAGAGCAGAGGAAAGTTCAAAGCAATATCACGTTTTATTTTGTTAAATTAATTAATTTAGCCTCTTCCAGGCGAAAAGAGCGCGGCGAGTGAAAGCTTCTCTTACCGCGCTTTTTTCATTTTTTCGCGCGCTGTTTTTCGCGCTGCGCCCCAGCTATTTATCTCTTTTTCCTTTCTTTTGCATTAAGAGGGTGGTTCACGGCGGTATTCAACCTTCAAATAGAGTTCAATCATTCGGCAATTTTGAGTCAAGGCTGCAATATTTCCAGTGAACACTTAACTGCCAAACTTTATTTTACTTAATTTAGCAATTGATCATATTTTTCCCTTTTTTCACTTACAGGGTGGGTCACATGGTTCTCAACCTCCAGGTACGGTTCAATCAGCCAAATTTGAGCCAAGAAGAAAGGGGGTGGGACGAAAAGAAATAACGGGATGCAGGGAATTTGAGGGAAATTAATCTCCCCGCCCCTCACTCCAACCCAATGGTCCAAGTTTGAGAGTTGTTGTGATCTTGAGCAAGAATCTTTAATCTCACACTGCATCTCTCCACCCAGGTTAGTGTTATGCTGCTAGCCATTGGATTTGTGGAGCAGTTTGGCCGGAGTGTGGCTTTACCTTGCTAACATAATTTGAGTCCAAAAAGGAATGATTTTTCGACACAGAAAACTGCTATTTTGCAGCCAGTGCAAGCATAAGTTAGTTCCAGGCCGAGAGCGCATTTATAACGTCAGGAAGGAAGGAAGGTATTCAATTCGAGTTCGTCGCTTACATTGACGTCATCTTCGCTGGTCCAGCCTGGGCGAAGTGATTTGAGTTGCACTATCAGATCTCCTCCTCCATCCTTAAAGCGAAGTTGTTTAGCTGCGTCGATCGATTCTCCTCTGTACTTCTTTGTTTCTTGATTGTGTACATCCTGAAAAGCAACAGAAATGTAATTATTAGTATAATGATAATTAGCAGAGTTCTACAAGAACTTAAATTCATGTTTGCCCTTTGGAAAACCAGCTCACAAGCTTTAGCGTTTTATGGCGATTTGCCCATGCAAGTGAGAATGAAAAGTGATTTGTCTGGCAGAAAACGCGACCTTAATGTCCCGGACGACCGGAAGGTGCTTTTTTAGCCCTGAATAATACCATCGAGTTTTGACACCATCAAAAGCAACATTGACCAGGTTTACATGCATCATGAGGGTAGGTTGTCTCTTTTTACAAGGGTTTTAAATGTCACGGGTAGGTATAGATTGGTAACACTACTGTCTCGCTTGAAAAGCATCACCAAGGCATTAAGACTAAAACTGACCGGCAATATAGGCCTGTGTTCTACACTTCCGAGTTTGTGTAAATTTATTTACACATTTCTCCTGCTACATGTAGTTGAAAAACATATCAGCCAAAGAAAAACTTTTGTTTTTCAAACTGTGGGTGTTATCAACAACACAGCAGTCATAGCTTGATTAGCTTTGGAAACATTCTTGTCTTGAAGGATAAGCCAAGGTCTCAAGGCATACTGGATCAGGCTTGCCTAGTTCCTGTACGGCTTTCTCCGAAAGACCCGAAACGAATGACCGAAGCGAAATATTGAAGCCTAGGAACTTGGCAAGATCAGGGCTTCAAGAGTACCACAAAGATGTTGACCGAGTGGTTAGGGCACTGGGCTTGAAATCCGGAGGTCGCGGGTTCAAGTCCCGTTCTGTTCCTTTAGCTGGTGATGTTCTGAATTTAACTCCTCGGCTAAGCTTGCAAAAAAACTAACTAGTTCGCCTCCTGCTGCCAGTTGGGAGTTTTAACAAAGTTATGTTCATTTAAAATATTTGCGTCGCCGTTTTTTTTTTTTAATTCTAATTTAATGGCTAGTCTCCACTGCCCCTGAAAACCCCATTGAGGGAGTGGTCAATTGAAGATTTATCATTATTTAATTACAATTACTATAAACAGGTTCACACACCTCTACTGCTGCTGGCGTGCCTCCAACACAATACACCCTTACAACACAGTCACCATTGACCTCAGGAGGCGTGACATAAGCCAGAACTTGCACATCTTTTGGGGCTTGTTTATCAGCCGCCGATTCTCCAGTCAGGGCAAAATACGTGAAGTGATCCACCATCAAATGAACCATGTTGGATTCCACGACAACATGGGAAGGCTCAGAGCCATCCTGCCTATTGACATCAATCAACTGCTTCCAGTCTGCAGCTGTGCTGGGCTCGCTTTCATTATACTGGACTATTGAAAAAGGAAGAATTAATACTTAAAAAATCACTGGCTAGGGTCATAACCTAGGTACCAGGACGTCTTTAAAAAAATCTATAATGATTAACTAGTGAGGAGGGGCGCAGGGGTTCTGTCCTCGTGTACCAGTTCACAAGAGCCGCTACAAAGGACCAAACAATACACAACAGCTGACCAATGACTCCTAAACAAAGAAAGAACAATGGTTATTCCCTTGTGAAACAGTACACCAGGACAGAACCGGCACAGGAATCATGCCAGATTTCATACCGTGAGGGCCTGGGTATGAGTCCGTCTATTATGGGATTAACAACACAAGACCCATATATTCAGAAAGAGCACACCGAGCTTTACAAAATCCTCAAGTTTCGTGTTAATTGGGCCAATATTGAACAAGATACAGCCATTCAAAAACTTCAAAATTACTAACAAATGTATGGATTGCCGGACACTTGTCCGGAAATCCATACATTTCTTTGCAAATTTTGAAGTTTTTGAATGGCTGTATCTTGTTCAATATTGGCCCAATTAACACGAAACTTAAGGATTTTGTAAAGCTCGGTGTGCTCTTTCTGAATATATGGGTCTTTTGTTGTTAATCCCATAATACACGGACTCATACCCAGGCCCCCACCGTATGAAATCTGGCAATGCGTTCACACTCCTCACTGGCTACCAGCTCCCGCTCGCACCCTTTTGCTCATTCCCAGTCTCCCAATCACTATTTGTGGGAAAAAATAAGAAAAGCCTGTGGAGGAGGCAAGTTAACATATACATGTAAACTAGTGGTGCCATGGCCACCTAATAAACATTCTGATCGGTTTTTGCCATTTTTTCCATATCGCTGTGCTCACTTTCCAACAGACTTAGCCAGTAAAGGAGAAGTAAGTGCACATGCTGAGACAGTTCACAGTACAGTGGACTGCTGGACCACCTTCTCTTCTTGCAGGGTAACTGACAAGCTGAAAGCCTGAACAGCTCTTTCTTCTTATACTCAGTTCTTTCCCCTTTGCCAACAGGACAGATGCATCATATCTGAACAGAAAAATCCCCTAATGTAGCCCTACAGAAAACCGGGTTATGCCTCAGATTGACAATAAAGTTGTTATATCTCTTGAAGTTACTAAGACTACAGTGATAGATCAATTCCACTGTACAGCCCACCAGAATTTGAAGCTGCTCCAAAATCCAGCAAAGACATGACGAGGTATGATAAACATCTTACAGCCTATTCTTCTCAGTCCATACTGTAAGTTACAGATCCTCATTCTTTCCCTTAAATATTTGGCTCAAACGCTTAGGCCATGAATCAGAAGGGGGGGGGGGGGAAATGATCTATAAGTTACAATACAGACCTTGAACTTGTTTAGTAACACCATACAACAGCTAATCACAATTAACAATTCAATGATCTCTGAAGGGTTTCCCGGAAGAGTTACTTCATCAATGCGAAATTTTTTCTCGCCAAATTTCAGGCACCAGGAAATTAACTGAGCTTGAGCACAGGTGGACCAAGCTCTCGTTGTGAGGAGTTACTAACTTTTTTAATCTTTATGCAAACGTTCAGCTCGTGAAACGCGACATAGTTACCGTAGTTACGGCTGACATCTACTACTAAATAACGACCAAGTTTCATTATGCGAAACGTGACTCTTGCTTTTCAGCATGTGGAGGTGTTCGGTTACTATGGTTTGAATTTCCAAAGGTTTGTATTGGAAAAAACGTTAATAGACGTTTTAGCCAAAATTTTTATATTTTTGTCATAAAAACAACTGACCTCATAGCCTTGTTGTCATTTCTATTGTATTCTTGCTTTTCAGCACAATGCAAAGCCTTTTAAAGGAGTTATATTGGCTTTTTTTAGTTTCCTCTCCTAAGAAAGAGTGAAGGCTACACACTCGATTCTGGACTGAATCCTGCTTGAAACACAAAGAAAAACACTCAAAGGATGCCAGTCGGCCCAATTCCTCCACAGAATCATAATACAGGGTCAAGCGTTCCCTTTTGGTTAAATTCCACACCAAATTCATCTCTACAGCGCATGCTACAAAGCTCTGAATCGAAGAAAGCTAGCCATCCAGGTTGAGAGATCATGCTGTGGGGACCAGCCATGGACACATTGGAAGCCCAAGTGGAATGCTCAGGCTAACAAATTGACCCTGACCAGGGGAAGGGAGTGCACAGTTCAAGACAAGCTATGTACTTTTCTCCATGGTCCCATAGGGAGATTTTTGTACATGTCGCTGATGGAGCATTGTTATGACAAGACAATCAAGGCATCAACAAGATGTGTTTGCAAATGCGAGGTATTTTTAATCCCTCTCAGAGAACACCGTTTCTTGATTTCGTAAAGGTAATTCGTCATGGATTGCTATCATCAACAGAGCCTGGTCATCTACTTTATGTTAGAATCTTTCAGAAGATCTGAAAGACAGATTGTTTGTGGAGATACTGCTTAAAGGACCCTAGTCAGCCTCCGCCATTTTCGATGACATCGAAATTATTGATATAGCATGGTTAAGCAAATCCTTATTGTTTTACTGTAAGCTGTGTTCCTGAAGTATGTTTAATTATCTTGAGTAGTTTCAAAGTGACTTTTCTTCGTTTCGACAGGCTCAGAGTAAAATAAAATAGCCAAATTCTCGCATGTAAACAAGGTGTGGCTGACTAGGGCCCTTTAACAAAGTGTGGGGGAATGAAGTTCAACGGCCAAGACGTAAGTATACACTGAATATTGCTGAACATTTGCAGTACCTGTCAGAATGGCTGAGGGAATCTGCATTAGTTTTGTTGACAGCTTGACAAAAATCTCCCTACAGGACTGTGGAGAAAAGTACATAGCTTTTCTTGAGCTGTGCACCCCCTTCCCCTGGTCAGGGTCAATTTGTTAGTCCAGCATTCCGCTCGGGCTTCCAATGTGTCCATGGCTGGTCCCCACAGCATGATCTCTCGGCCCGGATGGCTAGCTTTCTTCGATTCAGAGCTTTGTAGCATGCTCTGTGGAGATTAATTTGGCTTGGAATTTAACTGAAAAGGAGCACTTATCTCTATACTATGATTCTGTGGAGAAATTGGGGTGGCTGGCATCCTTTTAGTGTTTTTATTTTTTCATTTAGAGCAGGAGTCAGTCCAGAATTGAGTGTGTAGCCTGTACTCTTTATTAGGAGAGGAAATTCAAAAAGCATTAACTCACTTAAAAGGCTTCGGAACAAGCTGAAAAGCAAGATGACAATAGAAAAGACAACAAGGCAATGAGATCAGTTATTTTTATTACAAAATATCCCAAAATTCGGCTAAATGTCTATTAACGTTTTTTTCCCATACAAACCTTTGCAAATAATTTCAAACCGTTGTAACATAACACCTCCATATGTTGCAAGGCGAGAGTCGTGTTTTGCATATTGAAACTTGGTCGTTATGTTACAGTAGATGATGATAACTATGTCACGTTTCACGAGCTGAACGTGTGCATAAAGATTAAAAAAATAATAACTCCTCACAACGAGAGCTTGGGCCGCCTGTGGCTTGAGGAGAGTGAGTTTCTGTTAGTAGGCTCATACTAAGAGAAAGACTGGCTTAGCAATACAGACAACCAGAACAACACAGCAGACATGGAAACGATGCAAAAACAATCAAAAAGTCTCCGTCAAATTATGGAAATTTTTCCAAAGTTTCTTCATAAGTCAATGTAGCGTGAAGACTACAAGTAGTCCCTCTTTTGCTTAAAGGGAGTAAGTTTCTGAAGAAACTGCAGTGCTGCGTAGGTGGGGAGTATCACAAATAACTTGGTCTCATCAACTGGGTTGATATTGTGAATAAGCCACCATAACGAGATTCACAAGCTGATGATTGCTTTGAGCGTAGCCCTTCGTCGGAGCAAATCAAGGAATCACGGGTTGTGCGTGGTTTATTTACAGAAAGATGGAGCTAGTATACTGGTTGGTGCCTGGTAATGTGAAAAACAGCAGAATAAATAAGTTGAATGAAAAGCATTTGTTGATACCATGAGGATTAAGAGTGCTGATTTGAAAAATAGTTTTTGCTCTATTTGGCAGCTTTCCATGCTTCCTTGATATAGGGAGAGGCCACAGACTGCCATAAGTTGCTTAGAATGATTGGGGAGATTAGTGTCTCACCACCGGTTTAGATGCGTTTTTATTGTCTTTCTCTATGTCATGAGGGTGTTCTGGGGATCGGTCACCTAGTCGCGTCCTTGTTTCACCAATGTATAACTTTTTGCAAAAAGTGCGAGTTATGCAGTAAATGACACTGGCTGAGGTACAGGTGAAATGATCAGTGATCTTGGTGGATCGCTTGGGTCTCGACATTTTTTCATTGTTGCAAATGAAAGGACATGTCCATGTTGAGAAAATGTCGGGACCCAAGCAATACATCAAGAACACTGATCATTTCACCTGTACCTCAGTCAATGTCATCTACATGTAGTGCATCACTTGCACTCTTTGCAAAAAGTTATACATCAGTGAAACAGGGAGACAACTAGGTGACCAATTCCGAAAACACCTTTGTGACATAGAGAAAGAAGTCAAAAACCATCTAAACTGGTCGTGAGACACTTAAATCTCCCCAATCATTCTAAGCCATATATGGCAGTCAGCTCCCTCTCCCTAAATCAAGGAAGCACAGAAAATGGCAAAACCATAGAACAAAAATTTATGTTTAAATCGGCACTCTTAATCCTCATGGTATCAACAAATGCTTTTCATTCAACTAATTTACTCTGTTGTTTTTCATGTTGCCAGGCACCAACCAAAAGTGTAACTCCATCTTTCTGTAAATAAACCACACACAACCCACAGTTCCTCGATCTGCTCTGGAGAAGGGCTAATGCTCAAAACATCAGCTTCCGAATCTCTTTGCAGTGGCCAATTCACATTATCAACCCAGTTGAAAAATCAAATTACCTCCTTTGGTTAGTCTGCAATGCATGACAAGAAAGAAAACCATGGGCAAAAAAATGGGGATGTGAAATCCTGGAGGCGAGAACACAGGCAGCCCAAGCTCTCTCTATGAACCACACAAGCAACACAATATGGCATCAAATTATAAGGGTTTATATGGGATTTTCTACAAGACATCCATGGAAGAAGTTAAAATGTGAAAATCCTCAATAAAATGTCTTGCACCTTATTCCATACATGTGTTGTTTGCTCCTGGTGTGATTATTTAACTGATTCAACTTGATATAAAAGACTCTTCTAAATCCCAGCTTTCCTTTCATAAAGAGCGGACAAGGCAAAACACCTCAGTCAGGACAGCCTGCCATACAAAGTCAAAAAATCCCAGGCTACAATGAACACATGGCCACAAACCCAAAGCAGAGTTCAAGGGCAAAGGTCATGTTGGCAAACCAACCTGAGGGGACCCCGGGTGTTACAAGAAGTTTGGTTGACAAATTGCAGTCTAGTAACCCCGCAAGTCTTGATTTGCCAGCTTCACAAGATTTCCAAGCTGATTTCAACAGTTATTGTGTCAAGGATGAATGAAATGGATGCAGATGTCTTCCATCATTTTATTGTTTCACTTGGGGCACGAAGAGCCACCTGGCATCACTCGCAGGGCTGCAATTGTGTGCGGTTAGAGAATTGGAATGAAAGATCAACTTTTGCCCTTGAATTTTGCGATGGATTTCTTGCCATGGGTACATTTTAGCATGGATTTTTCACTATGTTCGGCAGGCTGTCCCAACTGGGATGTTTACCCTTGTCCACTCTTTATGAAGGGGAAACTGGGATTCAAAAAAGTCCCTTAAAGCAAGTTAAATCGGTAAAATAACCACACCAGGAGCAAACAACACAGTTATAAAATAAGGTGAGCCATTTTCATTGAGAATTTTCACTTTTAGCTACCTGCATGGATAACTCATAGAAAATCCCATAAATTATAAACCCTTATAATTCGATGCCATATTGTGTTGCTTGTGTGGTTCATAGAGAGAGCTTGGGCTGCCTGTGGCAAGAAGCGTACTTCTTGCCCAGAATATTGCCCTGCCATTTTTTCCTCACAGTTTTTTTTAAGGTCATGTTCAACAGACTACGCAAAAGAGGGACTATACTCATAGCCTATCTAGCCCTCTATAAATGCAGTCAAGAGAAGGAAATAATGAAAAAGATTGCTTCATTTTCAGGGCAATCATTAAGGGCCATAACACCTTTAAGGCTGAGTATGTGTCACAGGCCCTTGATGCTATGGCTGAACTTGCCTGTTGTTGACGTAATTCACCCACAAAGCAACAAGTTTGTAACAGGCGTCAAAATCAAGGCAACAGGTGAATCAAGACTTAATGATGGCCCTCAAATTTACTGCTATTATAGCAGGTTGACTTTCTCTTAGCCTACGAAAACAACCGTCCTTCTTCACTCCCGGTCTGAGTGGCGTTCCGCGAAACACCACTCACACTGGGAGCGAAGAAGGACGGCTGTTTTCGTAAGCTAAATTTCTCTGCCATTTAACTGGTCTAAAGAAAAGTTGACTGAGTTTTGTTCAACAACAATTCACGCACTGTGCACAACAATAAGTGGAATAAACCAGGGGTAAGACCAAGAAAACATAAGATGAATTGAATCAATTATCTCAAAATGAAACATTGTTGGTTTTGTATTCACAAGCTCATAAAGGACAAAAGTGAGAAATATCTATTTTTTGATACCCATGAAGGCAGAGTGTCTTAAATTTGTAACTCTTTAAGGCATAAAGCCAACATGACAGCTCAGGAACATGTCCATTGATGCCATATAGCAATGTGCTCCCTTCATTAATACATGTCAAAGCCAGGATAAGGGGAGAGGGGCAAATCTAATCTCCACAGGGCTGAGACATGAATTAAGTCCTTCAAAACATGACAATGCACTTGCCACCGAGGTAAAAAATTCATGTCTAACGCCTTGTGGGGATTGCCCAGATTCGCATTCTCTCTCTCGCCTCTCACTTAGCTGTATTAATAGCAAATGAAGATTGCTGGAGTTGGTCCAACAGCCACAGCTTTTAACATCAACTTAGAACAGTTCCTTCAACCTTGTCTATGAAGCTTTATGCCTTGAGGGTTGAAAGAACCAGCTTCCTAACACCAAAAAGTAGTATATTTCTTGCTTTTGCCCTTCAGGACTGGTGAAAAACAAACAACAAAGGTTTCTTTGGAAAGAAAATTGCTTATACAATTCAGACTCTGTTTTCTTGATATCATTCCAAAATTTCCATATGTTGCCATTGCAAGTAATTGATGTATCTGAAATGGGCTCAGTCAGATCAACTTCAGACTGCATTAAATAAAATAGAAAGTCAACAGGCAACAATAAGAGAAAAATAATGAAGCCACTCTATTTTGCATTGTCTGCTTCTCTTGGCTACACTTATCAGGGTAGTCTGGCCATTTTTCCTCACCTTTAAGATTCCAAGCTCCTTCTTCAAGAAGAGCACAGTGCGGCATGCTCAGTATCACAGGGCGCTGAAACTTAAGTCCTGTTGGACCACATTTTACTACTGGGCTCAACAACGACTCCTTGGAAGTGATCTGAGGATGTTCTTTTTCTTGGTCCACTATAGCTATATATATACCTTCAGTGTGACCTTCTGCAATAGCCAGTGGAGGTACTGTGAGGCTCACACCTGTGTTACCTATAGTAAACTTCCCTCCATTGTGATCCACAAGTCCCCATGCGACCATTTTTGAATCAGCATTTTCTGGGAGGTTGGATAAATTCCACATCATTTGAGAGATTTCTGACACTGTTGACTTGTTGCTGATGGAAGAATTTGTCCTCTTATAGTCACGAGGCTTTTCCGTCTTTTGTTGATCTGTGATTTCGACTTCCACATGCAGTGTCTTTGGAGGTTCTTTCCAATATGATACTTGGACTGGGAAATCAAACACTTCAGAATCAATAGGAGATTCAACCTTCAGCTTTCTAGATTCTACTGCAGACTCAGCATAAGATGCAGACCGAGTGACAACATTCAATTGAAGTTCCGATTCAGCTTTTACACCTGTAGAGTGAATTAGCAAAAACAAGGTTATGAATATTTTTGAAACATAAGATAAGGTGTGGTGGCTGAAAACATGCACTTTGTTTGGCTGTAAAAGAACCACAGTTGACTACAATATCTTTTCAATTACAATTTGGCCTCCTAATATCAGACCATAACATTACAAAGATCTAGACTAAGACAAAGAGCAACTCCCAATTGGCCCACTGACTTGTCTTAGCTTGCTTGCATACCTTCATAATGTTTTGTGGCTGCACTCTTCTGGCTCAATTTCCTACGACGGTACATATAATTTGCCATAAAGAGTAATGCCAACAGCGGTATCCCAAAGGCAAGTCCCACAGACAAATAGAGTACAAGGACACCTGGAAAATACAATGAATGTTGTCATTAAGATTTTCCATTGCAATTTAAATCCAACATAAGAAAAACATTCTGCATCTGTTCTACTGTACATGTAGCTAGTTGGAGCTTTATGCCTTTCTTTCAAGTGTGTGGTTCTTGAGGACCACCCCCCCCCCCCCTCCCTCCCGAAAGAAAAAAACACCCTCGAAACTTCCAGTGGCTTTCCACAGAGTCAGTCTGGATGTGGATATTTTTTTTCTTAAACTGCATATTGTCAGAGGAGGGTATCATCTCAAAGCACATATATTATGTGAGGATTGTACTTAGCATATGTGCTCAAATTCTCCATCTGGATTAGAACCCACCTCACTAACTATTGGTCGGCTAGTGCATTTAACATCACTACAATAGAAAGGTGATCTACACTGCAGGGGGAGGGGATCCAGGATTTTCTCCGGTGAGGGTTCACTACCAAGGAATGACAAAACTGACTGGTGAGGAAAACAAATTTTCAAAATGAGCGTGTGAACCCTCTGCATCCTCCCCCTAGATCTGCCTCTGGCAATAAATTGTCCAAATATCGTACACAGAAGGCTGAGGGGCAGATTTTGCCATCTTTTTCTGATAAAATCAGATGACTAATAAAGTCAACGACTATTTTTGTTGGCAGCCTGCTATTTTTGATGACCCAGTATGACATGTCCTTAGAATCCTACCTGATTTAATTGTGGTTGGAGTTTCACCCTGTGGTTTGCTTGTTACCAGCACATTGCAGTCGCTTGTTCCACATGCTCTGGCTGGTAAATGAGAGAGGTATTTTAATTTGTTAACAATGGACAACCACACATCTAAGAAGAAGATAAATTACTGCTTTCTATGACTAATTGTAAACCCTGAATACCATGTATACAAAAATGCAAACTTTAATAAAAGGAACAAAATAATATGGAACTTACAAGAGTCATTATAGACAGTTATGTTGAAGAAGCAACTTGCTGTCTGGCCAAACTCGTTCTTCACCATATACTTTATAACATACATGGGTCTTTCCTTTGGGAATATCACAGGTGGTTCTGCCCATTGTGGAAAAACTTCAACGGAAAACTTTGTGTCATTTTTCTTGTTGCGGACAAGAGGTTTATCCCACGAGACATTTTTAGATTCTGCAACTGACCGGTTGATGTACACAACAATGTCATTTGGGCATGTTATTTCCAAATCTAGAAACAAACGTTCAAGGCTTGTAAGTAACAGACATCTACCTACCTATACTTAAATCTATACCGACATTTCTCCATGCCATAAGGCACACAAGGCTTTGACATTCTTCTGCTATCTATTTGCTACCACAGCTCTTACAGCACCCATGTCTGCTATCCAGCTGAGTGCTTTTCTTCCTCACCCATTCTCCTCAGGACTTGACTTTCATGAAAATAACCTTGGGGCCGGCTGGCATCTATTGTAAGTTTTTTATTTCATTGGCAGCGGAAGTATTTCAATGAATAGCATGGAAATTTTAGTCACCAATGAAAAACAATTGGTTGCACTAGCAATCCCAGCAGTTGCAATGTCAAACTCTGCCCCTCCACACTGTTTTAAGTCAACCTGGTCTTACAGACATCTACAGTTGATGTTTATCACTGTGCAATAGTTAACAAACCATATTCAACTTCGTAGCTGTAGGTATGACTAAGTTAATACAAAACAATAGTTCTTAGCCAAATCCAGTGTGACTTAAAAGCTAATTTCAATTGGTTTTATCAACTGGGTTGATGATGTGAATTTAGACACCGTAAAGAGATTAAAAAGCTGACCTTTCAAGCATTAGCTCTTCATTGGAGCAAATTGACGAAGGGCTAATGCTCGAAACATCAGCTTTCGAATCTCTTTACAGTGGTCAATTCACATCATCAAGTTAGTTTATAATACTCCCCATTGACACAGCACCACAGTATCTTTAGAAACTTACCCCCCTCATTGATATATAAGCTAATGTGACAGAATATTCAGGCCATGAATTAAAGTACAGCAGTCCCTAGGATCTTTCCTAGGTCTACCATTAGTATAGGGGTAAGGCCCTATGGGGGATCTCAATACCCCATATGATATCCCATTGGTATTTGGCCTAAAATTAATATCCTGCATCCTGTTAATTCCAATTGAAAACTTTGCATTTTTTTCTTCTCTATACATACCCAATAGCCTTCATTTGGCGCAAAAATATGCTAGGACATTTGTTCGCAGACATTATCTGTTCCAAGAAGCGAACAGTTTTCCGAGAGCGTAGCTTGAGGAAAACTGTGAGCTAAGAGGAACAGATAATGTCCAACAACAAATATCCAAGCGTATTTTCACTCCAAATGGAGGCTATTGTGTTTATTATCCTTCAAATATTCTTTGCAATGTGTGCAGTTTTGAAAATTGGGGAATATTCTCAGATATTCCCCAGTTTTAGCTGGAGAATATTCGGTCATGCGAAGTGTTTAGGCCAATCACGTGCGAGTGAATATATTTGATGGATTATAACCAGGGATATCTGTTCTCAATATTTCATATCTCATTAAACTTTTCCTCCAAATATTCTGTTAATCATAGAGTCTCCAGGGTTGAGGAGAGTACAAAACATAGACCCCCTTAAGTGGACCAGGTCCATGGATCTCCTAATTTTACTATCCCCCCACCATAAATACTGTTGTGTAACAATTTAGTTATGAGCTGCAACCTTTGCCCAACATGAAAACTAGCATAATTAGGGCTTAAATGAACTGCAACTTTTACAACTAACACCGTCACCTTTGTAGGGCCAAAGTCAAATTACTTTTAAAATTGCAGATTTTGTTATTTCAACACTGCACAACAAAATATTTGACTGAAAGCCTGTGAATGTCTCCACAAATCAATTTCTTGTGTTTGTATTATACGTCTTTTTGCTTTTACTAGTAATCCAGAAATAGTGTATTGAATATTTTAATATTAATTTGAAATATTACCATGAATTCTTTTTACTTGTTTCAATTTAGGTAATCTTTTATTTTATTTTTATTTCATTATTGTTTTATTATTGTTTTATTATTGTTTATTGCAGTATTTTTAGGGGTAGTAAAAATAGAGGGTCTATGGACCCTGGTCCACAGAGGGGGTCCATAGATCAGGGTCCATGTTTTGTACTTTTCCCCAGGGTTGCAAGGTCAACACTTCAACTTTCGCGCCTGGCTGAGCCCTATAATTTTTGATCCAAGCATAAGACAACACAAATTAATGACAAACCTTGAACCAAAAACAAAATGACATGGAAATTTGAAAGGTTAACGAGTTGATTTTAAGATCCTGAGAAGCTGTTGCATATCATACAGTATATTACCTGGGCAAACATCTTGGCATTTTTCATATTTAACGCTGATTCCAGTGCAGAACTGCCCTCCGTTCTCTGGCTCAGGATTCGAACAGACGCGTTTGAACGTCTTTGTTCCATTCCCACATTTAGGAGCATCACAGGGTCCAAATTCTGCCCACTCAGACCAGCCACCATCAACTATTAATAATAACATAATGACAAACAAAAGTAAATCTCACTGCATGTGAACTCAAAATCTGTGTGCACATAATCAGAGAAATGCAAAATTCCAGTTGACAATAATATTATTTACGGGGAGAGTGGATAAAGACCCTGAGTGACATCAGATAGACTGCTACATTCTCCTTGCAAATTGGGTTTTGCTTTTTTCTATGAAGGAGAATTCACTGTAAGATCAAGAGTCACTTGGGGCTTTATTCCAGACTCGCCTTCAGTATCATCTGGCTCTCATTATAAATCAAAGGGATTCTATCGCAGCGCTGGGCCACAGTTGTGGTCAATACTGAATACTGTGGTAAAATTATCCCTGAGTGCATTTAACTTGCTCTTGCATAAAACACTTCTAGAACAACACATATTGAAGATATCTGAAACTAAAGTCAATTGTTAAAGGGAGAGGAAACCGTCCAGTCTACTCTTCACTGTTGGTAACAACATGTTTTGGTAGATGTGCAGAAAATTAACGGTGAAACGTCCACTAATGGGCAGTTCTCTATGACAGACACTTTCTTGTCCCTAATGCATACACCCTTATTTTAAAATCTTAACATCAACCACTGATTAATGCATATTCTAACTGACAGGTAACCTCTTGACAACAATAAGTTAATCAATAACTGACAAATAACTCGTATACAAAACACCAAATATTCTTTATCAAAATTGCCGACTAAACATGACTCTATACCACATAACATCAGTTTCTGTTTCTGTTTGGTTTCTATATCATTGAAAGATTATATCTTGACTACAAGTGTATTTCAAGTGTATATGTGGCACATTAACATGAAAGTATTTCAGGTCAAAATGATTTTGAACAAGTTTCATTTGTATCGTCCCTTGTTCCACATTATTTTATTCAACGAATAAAGAAGCCTAAGCCATGTATTACACTGTCATAAAACACAACAGGCATTTGATAACACGAGGGAAAAGTAGAAAACATGAGTCGCAGGCGAGTGTTTTCTACATTTCCAGAGTGTTGTCAAATATCCGGAGTGTTTTATCACAATGTAATACACTGCTTAGGCTTCTTCATTTGCTTTATGATATAGAAGAAAATGTGGCAAAACACAATAAAACACGCTTTTTCTAATGTTTTATTCTAATAAAAGATGGGTTTTTGACCAATCAGAGCATGTGCAGGATCCTATCTATATTATCATATAAATATCCTAACATGGAAAAAAAAATACAAATCAGACTACAGTTTGAAATCATTTTGACCTGAACTCATTTTAAATTACAAATATCTACACTGCAATAAGTATTTTTTGAAAAAATAAAAATGTTACTCAGCCTCACCCTCCTCCTACTCCCAAAAAGGTGTAATTTATTAGTACAAGTGCCTTCCCTACAATGGCCGGTTGTCTACTATTTCTCTCACTAATTCTTCTGTTCCCAAGGTGTTCATCAGGGTTTTCAAATTGAAAAAAAGTAGCAGGAGGAAATTTTAAAGTAGCCGGAGCACTATCCCGTCGCGATAACGGCAGCCTAGCGGAGTGAGCACCCCCACCCCTTCTGCAGAGAGGAATGGGGAGTTTCCCCCGAAAAATTTTGAAAATCGGGATCAAATGAAGTTACATGTATTTCCATGTATTTTTTGCACCCCTAACTGATCTTGTTGAATGCCACTGTACACTTATTAACAAGGGTTAGTGTTGAAAAACTTTGTAAAATAAGTTGCTTTCAAAGTTTTACAAAAATGGTACGGTATGCTTTTACATTTGCATGAGTACAGTACTTATTACATCGACTTCTTGTACCCCCAATTGAAGTGCAATAAAACTAAACTGTAATACAATATAGCATTTCAAATCAGTTGCGTAAGTTAAAGATAAACAGTTTTTTTGTGTGTTTTGTAGCAAAATATAGCTACAAAATATTGACATTCCTAAAAATCTGCTTGAAGCAAAGGTTTGCAATTGTTTTGTCTCATGGAAACATGCAATGACAATTTTTACTGTTTATTCTTTACACACTAATACCAGTGAAGTTTACAAAATGAATACATTTTCCTGGAATTTAATTTTAGAGAAAACATTTAATATGAAGTTTCAACCCCCAAAATGCATTTCCTCGGCAGTTCCAGCTCAAGATCATTTTTGCTTTCTTATATAAGAGAGCTTCAGATGAATATCTTTCCTTTTACATACATGAAGTATTATCACAACAAAGTCAGCGGTTTTGTTTCTACTTCAATCGTCATGATCACTGCAATTCGCAGTTTCATTTGTCAGAAATTCTCAACACTTGCGCTGTTGAAGGCCTCTATTGTTAAGACTTCTTTCAGCCTTTCCTTGAAAATACATTCGGTGCAGTCAAGACCATAATGAGTAACATTTCACGAGGAAGACTGCCTCCGCGTTCACCACGCGGATGCCGCTACAGCTATGAATACTGTGGTCAATTCAGCCTCAGCATATTGTTTTATCATCACTTTGAGAACTGGAACAACGTCACGTAATATTTGTTAACTCATTCCTAAAATTATTGTTACCTGTTTGTCTTCGAGACTTCTCCACAGTTGAAAGGAATGACAATATCGTTTGCTGCCTCTGCTTCGTGTTGAAATACATGCACGTTCAAATGACAGTCCGTGTACATGAGCAGACTTTCCTGCTAAAAAAAGCTCTTGCTTCGAAGATCAAGAGGTACATGTAATAGCCCCACTGTTTATTAATTGTTTTCATCAGTTGGTGTTTATTTATTTCCCCGAAAAGATCAGATCACGATTACTTGGTGAGACAGAATTGAGTAGTTAATGAAATTTGGAATATGAAAAGTACCCGGCGCAAATGCTTGAAGTAGCCGGTGACTTGCGTCGGGCGCCGGCTAAATTTGAAAACCCCGAGTCATTCTGGAGAGGTGATACTATTAAAAGTCATTAATAATTCTTCTCATAAACTTACCATAAACGTTTAACTTGACAATGGCACTCTCACGTCTTCCTACAAGGTTTGACGCCACACAAGAGTAGCCACCACCATCTGATAATTTTGCCTTCCTGATAATGACAAGAGAGGAATTGGTATCACTTTTCACCAACAATCTTTTATTATTGTGTGTATCCACAGGGTGACCATCTTTCCACCAAGACACAGCTGGGCTTGGGTTTCCAACTGGAGGCTTGCATCTTAACGTAAGCAAAGAATTTTTCTGAACTCTGGTGTTGGTCGATGGAGAAATGACAAAGTCCTCATCCAGATCTGATACATATGAAATAATAATAAAATTGTACAGAATTATTAATAATAATTACAATTGAGTAGTGATAAGTGAATAAAGATGGTGAATTTTAAGCTCAGTAAGGAAGTGTAAAATTCCTTGGGAATAACTCAATAGACCATTTTACAGTTGTCCGCTTGGTGACCTGGCTTATGAATGGTAGCAAGGCTGGAGTTGACCTTGTTTTGATACAGACCTCACTGTTTTTATTGTGCAAATCAAGTTGTTCTTATGCTAACTAGTTGGCATTCACATGTGAAAAGCAGAGAGGTCTGTATCAAAGCAAGGTCACCCTCAGCCTCGCTTGCATTATGGCCAGGTAACTAAGCACACAACTGTAAAATGGCCTATTATTCCCAGGACTCCATGTGTAGCCAGCTTATCATCAACTGACACGTCAGTGTAACACGATCATTTTGTTTCGCTTGTTTGTTTGTTCGAGTCATTTGTTCACCCTCCCTCCCACCCTTGGGGTCTCTCGGGCCCCTTGGGTCTCTCGGTTTTCAGTATTTTGAGTTATTTTGAGCATCAACAAAATTACCGTTAAATTGAAGGAAGCCTGAAAATAACACTTTATAAAGATAGAAAAACATCAAAGAGATAATAATAAACCATAAAGGAACAAGGATGGTTAAGGATGGCGAAGATTGTCACGGATTGCAAACAACGAATTTGAAAAGTTTAGCCAAACTTTTCAAACCGTTTAACCGTGACTGAGCCCCTTTAAAGATGCCCAAACAGATTCTCTGTCTCGTTTGTCTCTGTGTGTTGTGAGAGGGGTGTGACAGGGGATAATTTGAATTGATCAATATGACACGAGTGTGGAACAAAGATAGAATCTGAGTCCCTGACAGGAATATTGAACCCATGACCTCCTGAACACCTGGTGGACTTTCTATCGAATTCACCTGTCACAATCAATACAAATGGTATTATAAAAGCGAATTTACACTTTTCAGTGCCTTTGCAAATCACACAGTTTCCTGACTGTTTGAGTCACCAAAAATGTTCACTCAATGGCACCTTCACTACAAAACATTCTCCGTCTACTTCAAATTCTTGGGAGAACTCTGAGTAGCCCATGCATCAACGAGAAGCAAAAACGGAACATGTGTACACTTACAAGCTCTCTGAACAGATGCAGCACGGCTTCTTATAACTTGTCCATTGTAGCCTGTGGCGACACAATTGCAGAGGAAAACAGAAGTTCTGTTCTTGATTTGACTTTGAGAGATCTCAGCAAGAAGAAATGTCACATTATCATCAATGAATTCATAATTTAATACTTCTCTGGGTACCAGTTTCCCAGAACAGTTGAACTTGAGCTTTGACACAAATTTAGCCTCGCAGATCAAAGACGCTGGAGTATTTGGCAAGACAAATTTGTCATCTGGCTCTTCTGTAAACAGAGGGTTTACTGCCACATGGCCAGCAGCTGTTAATAAAAAAAAGCAGAAGCTTGATTAGTTTCCTGAATCCAGATAATCATGTCATGCTGGATTATGTTGTGATTCAATCTTACCATTGAACAGAAGCCTCTATTTGGTGCAAAAATATGCTTAATACACTGTATTTGTCCACGGACATTATCTGTTCTGAGAAGTGAACAGCTTTCGAAGAGCAAAACTCAAGGAAAACAGTCTGGCCTGTGAGCTTAAAGAATCAGATAATGTCCAAGGACAAATATCCACGCGTATTTTCACACCAAAAAGAAGTTATTGTGTTTATCCATTGTCCTTCCAATATTTTCCACAACACACACAGTTTTGAAATTGGGAAATATAACTTGGATATTCCCTAGTTTTGACTGGGGAATATTGTGTCATGCGATGCATTTAGACCAATCATGCATGAGTAAAAACATTTGCCAGGATATAAAATTGATTATACATGTATTGCAATGAATATGAAAAAAAGGAAAATTTACCAAATTGCAGTAAGGGTTATATAGAACCAAAGTTCCATACTAATGTCATGCCAACATGGGTAGTAAATCTAGCAAGTACCAGCAGATGATATATAGCATGACAAATGTAGTGTTAAATTATAACGATACGACTGGCATTTACTGAACTGATGAGAACATAGAGGACACATGATAATTCCTTGGAAATCAGCCAAGATTTGTGAGCTTGGTATGTATAATGTATCTGAATACTGAATCAGTACATCGCAGGATACAACAAGATTTACATATAACATGTTCCCTTTTCAACACATGCTGGTACTTGTACATAATGCAATGATCTTCCAGAATTTATCAGCCAAACCAATAATAAACCATAGTGTGCATATGACTCACTTGTCCAAATTATATGCAATTCATTGCCTGATTACTCCCTGAATTGCACCCCACTTGGTACAAAAGCCATTACTTAACCATGTGGTATATTGAAAACAGAATATTTATTAAAACACGTGCTTAAGGTAGCTTAAAAACAAATGCTAAACAAAAAAATTGCTACCAATAGGTTTCTGTTTTTACTGTGAGGATCATTATGTCTCACTAGAAATACAAATTTTATATTGTTCAGAAAACAATACCGTTTTGTGAAATAAAGGATTTAACAACTAAGAACAAAGGGGTTTTTAAGAAATTAACCGAAGTGCAAAAGCTCTAATTGACGGAACGTGCCTGAACACGTAACCGTGACGTTCGACGCCACAACAACGGCACCGTACATCAGTCCAACAACGTGAAAGATACAAGATTTTTTTCTCCCACGCGAAACGGAACGGTCGCAGGCAAATTTGGCTGAACTTTAAACTTTTCCTTTGACAAATGGAAAACACAATTCCACGTACACAACCTTACAATTGAGTGGTTCTTTGGAAGTTTGCACCTGTTTTAAAAGAGAACAAAATGTACAAGCTGCTTTTCGACATAATTTGTACAAATAAGAAAGGTACAAAGCTTGTGGTATGTCTAATTAAACTACTGTAGTTAGCGTATAATTATTGTGTACATAAGCTTAACTCACGTTTTAGAATTTTGTCGAAGCCCTGACATTTGAAGCCTACAGTGGACTCTGGCATGAATAGCACCCTAAACACGCGTTT
>JAHPZR010021293.1:0-15000 GCA_019787425.1 Platygyra sinensis | reverse complement strand
GGTTCCTGGTCACGTGGTATCCAAAGACCACTTGGTCGTGTTGACCAATCACTCAGCACCCATAGTGACACAACGAATGCCTTGGAACAAACACAACGTGAGTCGTACGGATGACGTTATCACATCTTTCCAAGGGGAGCAACCCATGAAAAAGTACCAAAAATTCTCAAGTGTTTGTCATTTAACCAGTTGTAAAAACTAAGGCAAAACAGTAATCGATGACGGTGGACTTACCCAGAAAAAAAAAAACGCTTTTTATTCATCTCTTGTCAACAAATTTTGCGAGGTCATTGGTGTTGATTTTGTGGCAAATACGGAGAACAATGTTGAAGTATTAAAGTCGATGAGTACAGAGACCGAACGTCTTCAGGTTAAATGGCGGATTGGCCTTCAAGGCGATTCTGATGAGACTGTTATATTTGTTATGGTTCTATTTTAATAATTTGGGCAGTTACTTCTAATAAGTGACGGATGAAGAGAGGGGAGAGAAAATTAAGAGGAAGGAAATGAGGCCCTAGACAGAAACGCACTTCGGTAAAACTCTTCAATCTGTGGTCAAGGTCGAAACAGCTGTTCACGGTTGCAATTCTTGGTTTTCAGTTTTGACTCTATCATGTCGTTGTCCCGTTAAGCTTTCTACGTAGTATCAGCCTTGCATCATTGTTACGTCGCAAAGAGTGCTGGGATACGATGGCGCAGAGCACGCATTGGTCACTGAATTTTGGCGGGATTCTGATTTCATTGGTCTGACAGTCCCAGACCGGCCCTGACTGGAGCTTGATAAGTGACATCGGTAAGCAGCGTCGACAGTAATAGGCCCTTTCCTAACTACCTTTTGCCTCTAAATCCTACCTAACTGTCTTTTGCCTTTGTTTAAAAACTGGTATCCGTGCAAAGACATTCGTAAACTGTTCGCAGTCCCCTATTATTCCGTGCGATCGTAGATGTGGATCTAAAAACCCCACCACCCCTACCCATGGGCATTTTGTTGTCTCCCCAGTTTCGCTCGCATCAAGAGACCGAGATGGCGGCCCAGTCGAACTGAATGATCGACATCTACGATATGGTCTCATGGAAAAATAGGGGACTGTGAACAGTCTCAGTCATTCGTAAGGAAGCGTGTTCCGCCAACAAGCTCAGTTTTCATGCAAATCAAAGTCATCTTCACAAAGCGGGTTTTATTTGTGTGATGAAACCAAAACCACTTACCAATCCGACTACTCAGCCAATCTTACACCATAGAGCTACACCGTAGTAAAACCAAAACCAAAACAAAAGACACAGACATACATTGAACCAATCAAAACTCAGTGGGATTACATGAAGCTGAGGCGAAGCGCGGGAAAAAGGTGAGTCACGATTGGTTTTGGTTGCAAACTTCTGATTGGATGAGAAAGCGGCGCGAATTTTTTAGGCAATCGTGTAGCGTGGTGACGCAAAACTAGTTACTTTTGGGCACTCAGGCAAAAACCGCTCTATTAGCACAACAACTTGTTGCGGACGTCCACTAAGTCCGCTTCACCAAAACAAAGACAATGACTTTGTAATTAATTATTTTAAGTGAATATGAAATGAACATATGAAAGATCATATGAACTACAGAGAAAAATATGAAGACATAAATGATCATCCGGCCAGTTATATATACAGCTTCAGATTTAATTTCAAAGCTGCTTAAGATCACATTTACCTTCGTATCTGACTCTCAGAGAAAGATGTTTACCGTTCAAGGCCAGCACCGCCTTTTTCTGCCATAACTATTATCTTCTATCGTCTGAAATGGCAGGCTGTCCTCCTCAAGGAGAAACACCTTAAGGTGATTCCCTCTGAGTCAATAGCCCATTCGGCCTTCGGCCTCATGGGCTATTAACTCAGAGCCCATTCGGGCTCGAGGAATAATTGTTAAATATGGCTATTTTGGTGACTTTTGGTAATCTCAGTGCGCAACAAATAAGCTCGATTATCATTCGATGCAGTTTTTTCTTCCCTTCCATTGGTCGACAGCCCACCACGTAACCTGCAAATAACTGCCTACAAATAATGGTCTGCGCATGCGTAGTACCCTCTAAACGTGTTTTGCTTCAAATAATATTCTGCTCATGCGTAATAGGAACCACATTCACGAGAGAAAAATGGCTGATCACTTCCCTGAGCTGCCAGGAAGTGACTAAAATATGAAAACAAGCTTGGTGATCGAATGATAAAACAATTATTGAACTCGGTTGTCGCAAAATATCGTGATTAGTCAGTGTCTCGCCGATCAATTATTTGCCTCAGCCTTCGGCTTCGGCAAATAATTGATCCGCTCGCCACTGACAAATTACGCTATTTTGCTCGACCTCGTCCAATAATTGTTAATTATTTTCAATGCGACGCGTTATGTCACACAGAGTTTGACATTCTTCTATTGTTTATTCATCTACGTCCCGGAAAAAGTGTCTTCAAAACTCCCCACGCACAGATTTTTTAAAACTTTGACTGCAGGTAGAAAATGATAAGATTAGATTAAAAACGTACTGAAAATGGGGGTCACTGAACTCGTTTTGAAGATAAGGCGTAGCACAGACCATAGCATTTCTAGGATTTCCAGTCATTAGAGGCGATTCTGGCCGGATTCACTGATTACTACCGGCATATATTTAAGTTGAAGTATCATATCTAAGTTATGTGTGTTTAACACAGCATATATAGGCCTATTTGATAGATCTTTACTACATATGTCATTAAATCAGCTAAAAAACGCACACCTGTACGATGTACCCAGAGACGATCCTTTTTAATAGATTTAGCGAGAACATTGGAACCTCACGGTATGAATAGACGTGATGAATCGTAAAACTTGTAACCTTAGAAAGCCTTCTTTATCTTGATTTTATTTGTTTTGTTCGTCATTTCCGCCACTCCTTTTGATTTCGAAATATGTATTACGACAGTCACCACTATATAATATTGTAATTTCATTTTTATAAGTTAGTAACATCTAAACCTGAAGAAGGCTGGTCTGGCCAGCCGAAATATTGTTTTAAATATATCACGTTGCGTCAGCCTTGCAGTAGTCTTTGACTTCTCATCGTTTTTATTTTTCAAGTTTGGCTGATTAGATCTCCATCGAGATCCAAACGTTCAATCCAGCAGGATCTTCGTTCACAGCTTTGCAGTTTGTCTAGTTTGTTACCAATTCGACCCTATTTATTTTTTTAGTATAATGGAAAGAATAAGAAAAGGAAGTGATCTGCCGAAAAATAGCGGGGGTCATCGAGCATCCAACAAAAATATTCGCACACCAAGTTAACGCAAAGGTCATCGGGGTGCTTACCATTTACAAAAACCATCCGGTTGGAAATTTCAGGCATAAACATAAAACAATTAAATGCAAAGTTGCGGGAGTGGGAATCACTATAAAATATATCCACATCAGCTAGAGAGACTTAAAAGGGCAGAAAAATAGCATCACCTCATATCACAGCTCATATTTTCTGAAGCTTCCCAAACGGAATGGCGCGAACCATTTGATATTCCACCTGGAATTTCCGGTTTTCCCGTGTAAATGGTAAGTACCCATGATCTAGTGAAAATCAAAGCGACGGAGTCGGAAGCAGAACACTGATTCTGCTTATGATTCAGTCGCTTATGATCAAGTGAAAACTGCATTGTTGGAGTCGCAAGCAGAAGCGGAAGAATAAACGTAACCAGTGACAATGTTTGATTCCGGGCCTTGCGATTGGTTGGTTCTTCCGCTTCTGTTCCGACTCCGACAATCTAGTTTTCACTGGATCATAAGCGACAGAGTCGTAAACGGAATCGGAAGAAATGGAAAAGTTCTGATTCTTCCAACTCCGATTCCGTCGAGCTTATGACTCCGCTTACGACTCTGATTTTCGATTTTCACTAGGTCATAAGCTCTCTTATGACTCCGACTACGACACCGACTCCGTTCCTAGTGAAAACCAGCCTTTAATGCTTGCCTGAACAGTTCAGATGATCAGTGGTCTAGATAGCAGGGCCGTAGCCAGAAAAAAATTTTGACTGAGGCAATGTCTATGAATAACCTATGACTGAGGCAATCAGTCCATGGTTGAGTTCTCTTCCTAGGTATTAGGTACTATAAACAACAAACTGAAGCCAAAGAAATGACCGAGGCAAGTGCCTCGGTTGGCCTGTTACTAGTTACGGCGCTGGATAGCCAAAGTAAGTTCCAGATGCCTACACTATTTTCCGGCCGCCATGTGCAGTGTCCCTTGGAGGTACACCAACATGGGGGCTCCATACTGGGCTCTGTAAATTTGTGCAAAATACTTCGACAAACATTTGACGATCGGGAAAACGTACGGACCTAAAACTCGCAAAGGTGTCTTAATTATTTATCTCCTATAACATGATAATTTCCTAAGTTTATTCATTATGGTTTCCGAATTATTGCGTTTTTAAATTCCTCCGGCGTAGTGTGGACGGAAAACATTTGATGCGTTGGGTTGTCAGCATGAAACCTCCATTTTCAAATTCCTCCAGCGTAGTGTAGAAATGGCCAGAGAATTGAATTCGTTTTGTGTTATCTACTCAATCATAGAATCAGTTGGTTTCGTTTATTTAGTTTTCCCTACACTGATTCTTGAATCCAACTGAGCTTGCATGATAACCGTCCTGATCTTAAATTCTTCATTTTGATCAACGTTTAGTTTTTTCGTCACTGAGCAGTAGATCAATATATATTTTTGTTCTAGTAATAATTTATCCTTGAAGTGTTTAAACAATATTGGGACTCGTCCACACTAGGCCGAAGGTAGGGAGTTTTAGCAAACCACGACGGCGACGGCGACGAGAGCGTCACCAAACAAAAGATTTAATGAGCAGAACAATAGCTGTGCACTTGCGTTTTGAATCTTGATACATTTCTTTGCCGTCCTCTACAAAACAACAACGTGAAATGATTAACTTCCACGTATTTTGAACAGCGCGAACCGCAACGGCTCATTTTTTGCATCTTCTTTTCGAATTGAACGCTGTCGGTGCATGTTTAGCCTGAGCAAGGTTTTAGACCGATAGGCGTACTGAAGAGATTTACAAAGCTGCGACATTCGAAGGTGAAATATAAATACAATTTTTATAAGGCTTCGTCCCCGCCGTAGCCGTCGTCATTGCTAAAACTCCCTACATTTGAGGACGGATGTCTCACTCTGTGGAAAACGCATGAAATGTTTTCCGTCCACATTACACAGCAATCACCGATCATTTTGGATTTGTGATTGAGCAAAACTCGGTAGGGAAATTCATGATTATCGTGTCCAAAAGCTCCGTTGAAATTTTATTTCCATTCACTCCAAAACGAGTTGCCGGCGTTTTTAAATTCCTTCGGTTCGAACAGCGTTTTCGAAATGCTTGATTTTCGTGCCAAGTTTTTTGTGGACGGTAGGACTAACAGTCGAACAGAGGCGGCGTTTTCAAATATCTCCCGCATGCCTGCTCACCCGTGCATGCTTCCTTACAGAGACTTAAGAAGAAGCACATTGGACTCATTATCGAGCAGGTGTACCAGCTGGCAAATCGCTAGAGCCTCTTTTGGAAGGAAATACTTCTAAGCCTGCCTAGGAAACGTTGCTGCATTTTGGGACGCACAGAATTGGCGTAGAGAACCGCAGAGGATGGGTTATCGCTCTCGCCCCGGTTTCAAGCGGCCATAATGTGGAAAACACAAGCTCGTAGGGGCATCTGCTACTGACATAGACTAACTATACTTCAAAATGAGCACCCAAAAGAAAAATATTTAACATCACTATGACAAAAGGGATAAAGTTCATTATGATGAAGTTAACGAACTACCGTCTTTTATCTCAATATCATAAAATATTGGCCTGATATTAATTTCCATTGGATCCGGCGACTGACGAATTAACTCGTACAAACAAAATTTTGGCTAATAGGAGTTGACATTGCACAGGTATAGTTTGTTACGCCTAATAACTATCAATTTCATTTTGGTGCCCGAGTATGGATGAAACGTAATTAAAATTTTCAACATTAACTGTGTTTCCTAAATAATCATCGCTTCTAGAATGAGCTTAACCAAACCGGACAATTGACCATCTAAATGCTCCGTCAATACTCCCATTCTCTTGTCGGGTTGGTTTAGCCACTAAGTTTACATGTTTCATGACACCAATTTGATTGAAAAAAGAAACAAAGAAAAAAAGAACAGCATGTCTTATTTAATTTTACAGCAATTGTCTTAGTGCACGTTAAGTGTTTCCGGACTCTCCATGTCCTCGTAATCTTAAGGACCTTCACATAGTTTAAACACCGAGAGAGCTGCAGTAAATGCGAACCTGTTCACTCTAAGCTACAACTATGGAAGCTATTTTTTGGATCACTGCTGTTCCTTAACGTGGCTTCTAAAGTTGAACTTGCTAGCTTTCAAGGTTTAAAAACCATAAAGGTAAGTTGTTTTTGTCTTTTTTCCTTGTCCACTGTGGAGATTTATTTAAAGTCCCGCTCTGCTCAAGATCAGTCATTTAACGCACCGGTGTTAAAACTTTGAACGTCTTGTTGACGAAACCACAGTTTAACAACAAAAAGAGCTTCAGTACTGTGGGTGAAACAAAAAAAATACAATATAGGGCCAGTCAAATTAGCGTCAGAAAGTTTTAATCCCGAAATAATTGTTGCATTGTAAACCTTCACTTTAACTTAGTGCTATTGAAGATCCTATTTTAAACTATTCCCACTCGTTTTGAAGAGCTGAGAATGTTTCGTTCACGAAAAGGTTTTCAAATGCCGTGCGAAGTGCTATGATAATAGAGAGTTTAAGCATAACGTTTACGGCAGACGGCAAACGGCAAAGATTATCTCTGATTTTCTATTCTTTTCTTGTAATCCTTAAATAAATCATACAAAAATAGAAGTGTCTCTTACTATTCACTGCAAATACAAATATTTCGATTCTACTGTACAGAGAGCTGAAGACAGACCGCAAAAGTTTCACTTTTGCCGTTTGCCGTTTGCCGTAAACGTCATGCTTAACCTCTCTAATATCAAAAGATTCTTATCGCGGCTTTAGATAGGGATACCATGTTCCCTTTGCCATCATAACGAATGAAGAGTATTTGAACCAAAGCGAATGATCAACGATTTTCACTATGCGTGAGCCTGATAACAACATGGCCTTTTTCATGTAATATTTAGAAATTTTACATAACACAAGAAATATCATAGAAGATTCAAAGTTATACAATATTCTATTATACTTCCACTTTAGCAAAACTCATTAGACTCATTAGGCCTTAATAAGCCACTTAAAATCGAGTTGGGTTAACAGCGTGTTGATCGCTGTGAACCTTAATAGACCATGAGTTGAGTGGAACTGCCGGCAAAAGGAAATATCAGTTCCACCTTGTTAGAATATTGTTGCTTCCAATAATTTCCACATTATCAGTCACTGATTTAGAACAATTCGCGCCAAAACTGCGTTATTTCCTCTATTCAAGTAATGTACTAGAATACTTATGTAAAATTATAAAAGTGATAAGTAAAAACATATTCTGACCAAGTTGAGCCACGTTCGGTCTGAAAAGCAAATGTCGCATAATGTTCATAACGCTCGAAGGGTTTGCGAGATTTATTTTGTTATTCAATTTTCTAACTTAGAAGGAGCACTCCAGTGAGATTCATTGAAACTTTGTTTCTTTTTGCCACCTAAGCAGTGTGACCAAAATTGTCACACACTTCACTGTGCATCACCTCAGACAGTTTCTCCGGCTCCGCAGTCAGCGGAACAGCGGCGCTGAAGAAACTAGTGCGCTGACTTAATTTCAATTGTTTTGCTGTTAAAGGGATTAGCATACTAGCTAACGTATTTGTAAGGTATAGATCTGGAATCAGTCTTGTTGTGTTGTGGGGAGAGATCAATATAATGCCCAAAATGCGAATTTCCTTAAATAGCAAAGTGTAACTGAAATAGACCACTCTCGTACCCACGGTTCTTGATCAGTACGGGACTGGACCAAGCTTGTAATATGCGGACAATCTGTTCAAATGCAAATCACATGACCCTGTTTTTAATGATATTCCCCCACATTAGCCTCCATGATGCAAGTTACATAGTGGGATAATTTATTCCGTATCACGTGACCGGATCGTGCAAAGAGCCTATGACTGAGTGATAGAAGCCCTTTTCTTGTACCGCTCAAGTGTTTATTGCTTATCAGGTTGAATGAAAAATGATTGCTACTTCAAGCTCCTATTTCTCAGTTTTCATTATCATCAATGTGTTATATTTTGAGGCACCCGTAATTGCCCTTGTAATTTTGTCTTGATTCATTATAATTAAGCAGGGTCATTATCAATTTTACTTGAACTAGTTTACCTAAATGGTACATAATGCTACCGAAGGGAAGAAGGATGTATGAAGTTTCAATGGAGGGCAGCGTTGTTCCAAATCGGTCCTGGAGCGAAGAAGGACGGCTGTTTTCTCAGGCTATTGTTCCAATACAGAACTCAGGCTTGTCGGTAACAGTAACAAACTGGTTCATTTAACTTCTGGGATTACAACACTCGGCTCCGTGAAGCACTAAGGCCCGAGTCGCTCGAGAGCCAATTTTGTTTGAATAAGTAATAAATGTGTCAACAAGTAGCGCAAAGTAAGTGGGACCCCCAGTTTCAAAACCTTGCCAATTTTTTGCGAATTGCCAAAATTTTGCCAATGTTCAAAGGAGCCGAAATGCTGCCTCGGGGGCTCCCAAAATTTTCTACCGACGAAACCTGCACTCTCATACAAGTACACCAGGAATTTCCAAAAACTTCTTAACGGAATTAAATAGCGTTGTTGCAAGGTTTTTAAATTTGAATATTGCATGAAAAATACAATTTTGTCTTCGTTAATTATAAGTGAATAAGGTAGAATCAATTTTACTTGAATTCGGCTAACTTTACTCCATTTCTACAGTCTGTTCTCAACCGCTAGGAATGGAGAGCCACCGAATCCCTGACTCAGCAATAACAGCTTCTTCTGAGCGAATCTATTATCTACGAGCATCGCAAGGTAGACTGCACATGCGCTCTTTCTTTCCTTGGCTACCAGCAGGCTGGTCAGCGGCTGTCTCTAACAGAAAGCAGTGGCTTGAGATAAACCTGGCAATGAAAAGAAGAGTAACAGGAATCGCTACACAAGGACTGAGCAGCAGGTGGTCACCTGACCAGTGGGTGACTAGTTACCAGGTTTCTTATAAAGAGGGAGTTCACAACCAATGGACTTTTTATGGGCAACGAGGGCAGGTCAAGGTATTAGACACATGTGACTGAGCAGATGTGTTTGCCTCGGAGTAAAAAATTGGTTCGGATATTAAACTTAACTCTTATGTAGATCCTAAGCGTTACGCATACGTGCTAAATAAGCGTTGATGATGGAGTTTGTGATCAGAAACACTATAAACCTAAACCTATTATGGCTCTTGCCTAAACACATTCACCATCGTCTTATGCACGAATTGTGTAAGTGCTAAAACTATTGCAGACGGCTTTGCTTCGGAACATGATAACACTCCACGTGATTGGATTTGATACCTACGTGATGTATGTGATTATGGCAGGCCCTTTGAACGCTCAAGGCACCTCTCATCATGACTTACAATGATGTTTAGGAGAGTCTTAAATATTCCTAACTAGAAGTAATCCCTAGAGTTACACTGGCTAATTATTTCCAATACCTAATTTAATTATTTTCAATTATTTCCAGGTATTTCTTGGCAACAACAATGCGGAGACTGTCGTTATAAACCAGGTTGACCCTGCCTTTGTAGCTGTTCATATCAAACTTCATCCTCAAACATGGAATCGTTGGATCTCTATGAGAGTGGAGCTGTTTGGTTGCCCAGGTATACTTTGTCATAATAGGCCATTTCCGAGTTCCCTGGGGCCTCTGTTTCAAAGCGAGTCTAAGTGCGAAATCATTCTTAAGAAAATGACTTTGATTTGCATGAAAATGAAACTGCATGCAGAATTCATTTTCATATGAAAGGTTTCACACTTGGACTCGTTTTGAAACAGAGGCACAAGAGAACTCGGAAATTGCCTATTTGACTGCCAACAGTTTCCAGCACTTTTCCAACGACTATACTTTGACGGACCTACTGCCCTTTATTAAGTAATGATACATACTAGTTATGCAAGGCTTTTGAGTGGTATACCGTGGAATATCTCACGAGTCACGTGTATTTTCTGGTATACACACAAGCCTTTAGGCGAGTGTGGGGAAGAAAATACAAGTGCACTATGTCTTTCTTTCGTAGCTAACTCTTCCCCAGTCTCCTCGTGTTTTCTGGCTGTTGGTCTGGAAGACAAACGAATACCTGACGTGGCTCTCTCGGCGTCATCAACTCTGACTCGAGCCCATTCTCCGTCACGTGCTCGACTCCACATTCAAGTTAGAAACCAGCAGGCTGCAGGCTGGGCTCCAGGACTAGACGACAGCTCACCATGGTTACAAGTAGACCTGGGAGCGAGGATGATTATAACTGGAATTGGGACCCAGGGTGGACGCTACTTCTGGTGGTCTATGGGAGGCTGGGTTATAAAGTTCAAAGTGTCCTTTAAGATCAGCGATAAAGGGTGGCAGATTTATGGAAAGAGTACCTCAAGGGAGGTACGTAAACTACGCAAAACATTAATTAAACACGATAAATTAGAACTATCCAGCCACGAGGGATTTGTCACGTTGACTTATCCGAATTAACAAATAGATCCCATGCGGCCCGTGCGTCTGTTCAGTAATAGATCACACAGATGACGTCAAAATGTGGTAAGAACATCAGTGACACACTCGGCTATTGCCTTGTATGCCACATTTCTGTTACCACATTTTGACGTCATCTATTACCGTGGACTGAACAGACGCAAGGCAACATGGAATCTACTTGTTTTAGAACATGTAACGTCTTCGAGATCAAAAAAAGAACGTTTCAAATATACACAGTTTTCCTTTTTTCAATAACAGTTATTGATTTACTTTTGATAATGCAGGAGCTGGTTGGTAACAGTGATGTTCACTCACTGGTGATCAACAAATTTTCTCAGCCATTCGTTGCTCGCCTGGTGCGCATTCATCCAATCTTACAAACAACATTTGGGTATTTGAGACTGGAATTATACGGTTGCACAGGTAAGCCAGATGGTGTTTTAATATCAACTAAGCGCTAAGCAAGTAAGTTGTATCAGACAAAATGCCGTTTAATACTGCGATAATTCCACAACAGCTAAAACGGCAGCGATATCGAAAATATCACACCGCACTTTCTGAAAGTAAACCCAAAACTTGACAATATTTTGACGACTTTATATCTCATTATGAAGTAGGTGAAATCAAAGTTTCCTTTACATCTTTTTGTACGTGACTTTTCTACGCAAATGTACAAGCTAACTTTCAAATTTGCGTAATGCTTGCAAATGGTAAAATCGCGGGGGTTTTTTACTCTTTTTTTAATATTACTCAATTTAAAGCTATAGCTAACACTGGCCAAAGGCCCCTGTCTGTGTGTAGGTATGTCACTGCAAATCCGTTTTTTATCTCTCAAACGTAAGCAGTTTTGATATGTTTTTATGTGCTATTTTTTCAAGCAGATAAAGATGATTGTTCTAGTTTCCCATGTAAAAACAATGCCACGTGCACAGATCACGTGAACAGTTACAGCTGTATGTGTGTTACCGGATTTACTGGAAAGACTTGTGAAACAGGTTTGACAACTCTGAGTTCCATATCATATTATATATATCTTTTGAAGTGGGACTTTCGGCTTTGTTGTAAGGTTGCATTAATTTGCACCTTACTCTACAAGGAGAAGCTTTCTAAGTGAATAGTACATTTATGATAATTTTTCAACAGAAATTGACGAATGTTCAAGTTCACCTTGTCAAAATAACGGATCATGCAGAGACCACCTGAATGGATACAGCTGTTTATGCCATACAGGTTTTACCGGGAGGAACTGTGAATCAGGTTTGTTAGAGCTATCCTTTGCAAGTCGGCAGTGACCTTTCACAGCTAGTAATAAAAAACGATTTCTCTATTCCACCACAACGTTGAAAATTCAGCGAATCTAGAATCAAAATATTAAAACCCACTGTTAGGTTAAAAGCAAAGGAATGACTGGGTGAGAGTACCTTTAGAAACAGTCAAATCTTTTCAAATTTTTGAGAAACCTGACAATTGGGTCCATCCTTTCAACACGTTAACAAAATTAATTCTTGATTGTTTAACATGTGGCAGATATCAATGAATGTTACAGTTCTCCTTGTCAGAACAGAGGATCATGTGTTGATCATGTGAATGGCTTTAGTTGCGCGTGCTCCTCAGGATTCACTGGGATAACCTGCGAAACAGGTCAGCAAAACTAGTTACTCCCTCGCTAGGGCCCAAGCTACTGACTTGATAACACCACACGGTCGCGAGAAAGAACCTTGATTAACACTTAGAATTAGTTACTTATTATTTTACTTTTTTAATGTACTGAGATCGATATTGGAATATTTTTTGGGCGTGATTAGTTCGAATAGCCTTTTTCACGTAGACGCGAGCCAATTTCAGGTAGAAACAACAAAATTGTCCAAAATTACCTCACACATTCTGGATTTGAAACGAAAATGAGAAACGTTAACCGTGAAAAGGGCAAAAAACGGACATCCTTTCGGTTTGCAACAAGTATCGACTAAATGAGATCAGCAAAGAGAAAAAAAACAGCGAATTAGTTTCTCGGTAATTGGGGCAGTCTAACTGCTCAGCTCACCGAAGTGAATAAAAATGCGAAGTGTTTACAATGTTAAAATGTTAATTACTGCATATGGTGCTAGTCAAATGCTGTGAGGTAGGTGAGTATTGGATACCCGGGATTCCAGGTTGGATATATGCTTGCAGTTTTCATATCCTATAGGTATACTTAGGTTATTAAATCCTTTTCTTTATCACTATTGCAGCATTAAAACCACCGTGTAAGTGTGGTCGACGCACCACAAGGCGCATAGTGGGAGGACAGCGGGCGTTACCAGGAGAATGGCCTTGGCAAGCCGGTCTTATGGTCAAGAACACAACTCGGATATACTGTGGCGGGGCGTTGATAAACAAGGAGTGGATAGTAACGGGAGCGCATTGCGTGACATATCGAAATGCTTCAACTTTGTTGGTGGTACTTGGAGAATATGACGTGACAAGAAACGAAGGGATTGAAATTTTCCGAGAAGTTGATACTTTCCACATGCATCCCAATTACCATTTGCTGACGGCCGACTTCGACCTCGCCCTCGTTCGTTTTAAACCTGCTTTAGACCGGTTCAGCAGGTTCATATCTCCTGTTTGTTTACCAACTGCTGATGACAGCTTCCATGCAGGAACCAACTGCACCGTGACTGGTTTTGGTCGGCTCGCCGAGGCTGGTAGCATAGCAACAATGCTGCAACAGGCGGTTGTGCCAATCGTACCACGTGACACTTGTCAAGCTGCATACTCAGATTACAACATAACTCCTAGAATGATGTGTGCTGGCTATGCTACCGGAGGCATTGATGCCTGTCAGGGGGATAGTGGGGGACCTATGGTTTGTCGCAAAGATCAAAGACACTGGTACTTGGCCGGGGTTATTAGCTGGGGTTTGGGATGTGCTCGGCCGAATTCGTATGGGGTTTATGCAAATGTAACAATGCTTGCATCTTGGGTTCGATCAACATTGATCAATTCTACCATTTGCACCCCTGGATTGTGACATAAGCTCATTTGTAATATTGTTTTTCCTATAACTGTGCTGACAAAGTCTTAAGAAAAATCACTTTACCAATCAATTTCAACAACTTTTGATCATTTTCTGCTGGTGTTTCTTTAACGATTCAAGAACTGCAAGATGCAAAGCTATCAAACCCCACATCCATGTTCTGACAACAGTTTTCTCATTGGCATTACAATGATAACTCAATGTGGACGTGGGGCAATTTTGGGCAGAAACTACAATATAGCCTGAAAATTACCTCACATACATGTTGGATCATATTGTAATGCAAGTGTGAAATGATAACTATGAAAGGTGCTTTTGACATCGTCTTCTACAGTTCCTGAAATTTGATTTGCTGGTTTAAAGGGAGGCATCAGAATGCCAATAGAGGATCATTAAAGCTAACGGTGAATGGCTTTCAAAATAAGGTTCTATGATCAACTTCTGCAAACTACTTTAAAGTTTATTCAGTTTGTTGTATTTAAAAAGAAGTTAGTTAGTTTAGTTTAGTCAGGAGCCTATAACTAACAGTGTCTATATGCCCAAATGAGCTATATTTAGAACAGATTATTTGAACCTCAACTTAAGTAACAGACAGTAACAACACAAACTACAAAATAATCGTTCTTGATCTTACTGCATCTTTCAATAACATGAACTCTGCTCAATCAACAGTTTTGTGTTTTGCTGCTGTCAGTCAGCTTTTAAGCGGCCCTCTCAAAAATAAACGTTTACTTCAACTGGTTCAAAAGATCACATCTGTGGGTTGTGATGGATAGATTTTGATACTTTTTGTTTGTTTCCTTTTGCCCAGGTTCATTGATTGTTGTTATAACAACAAATGAAAGAAGCCAAAAATGCAATTGTTAGTTAGGTTTTGAACTTCAGAGTTCCTGTGTCTTTGAAAGATACAGTACTATCTGTTTAAGTGTGAATGACCCTTCTGGTGAAAGTTTTGAATAGAGTAAAGAGAGTTCAAACTAATTTTGCACATAGTTAGATTAACAAGACAGTTGCCAACACAGAGCTCTACCAATAACAAATCTAAAATAACGATACAATACTAATAAAAACTCTTGTCTTGCCTGACAGTGAAAAATGTTCCACAATGAATAAATTATAGTTATAAGACTTCTCATTCTCTAAACATACACAGAGTTTGTTACTGTTCAAGATACTTGACGCAATTTAACATATTATTGTACTTAGTACATGTAATTCTCACTTGTTCAGTGTAATTACATTTAAGTAAATATATAAG
>JAHPZR010021292.1:0-10215 GCA_019787425.1 Platygyra sinensis | reverse complement strand
GTGCAATTCATTTTTGGGCCACAACTACATCTGATTGTTCACTGATTTGCCTCAGAGGGTTGGATTATTTTAATTATTAACAATTGAAGCTCCGCTTTTAGGCTTGGCTAAATCTATATATTAGGAGTTAGCAAGTAAACAAAAAATAATCAGAACAGGAATTTTAAGCTATGTTTCCGTAAAAATATGGTAATCTTGACAAGAATATGACACTGAGCGAATATATGTACCTACTTTTGTCCTTCATCACACCTGCTGTAAATATATAATCAATTCTATAAATATCAAGATTATAAATTATGGTTACGTTGTAGCCAAACTAGCGAGTTGTCGTTATCACAGTTTCGCTGACCATTTTGGTATTTTTGGGTTGCACCGTCGCGCAATTAAAAATAACACGAAAACCATTCAGTGAACAAACTCAACTGAGAAGTTATAAGGTTATAGGAGATGAATAATTCAGACACTTCTCCAAGTTTTAGGTCTGTACGCTTTCCTGATCTTCAAATATTAGTGGAAATAAATTGCACAAATTTTCAGAGCCCAGTATGCATGGAGCCGCCATGTTGGTGTTCCTCCAAGGGACACCAACATGGCGGCCGGAAAATAGTGGCATCATCTGGAACTTACTTTAGCTATCTAGGCCGCTGATTATCTGAGCTGATCAAGCGAACATTTAAATAAGCACTTTTCCTAAAACTTAAACTTCTGAAAAGGCTAAAAATCCCGAGATAAATATCTATTTTTCGGCAAGAACTTCATGATAGCCCACATATAGAGGACACTCCCCATATTGTCTTATCCATATATATGGAATGTCTTATCCATATATGGATATGTGGGCTACCATGAAGTTCTGACCTATTTTTCGATAAACACGTTCATAGCTTCATGTCACGCACCGCCATAACCTGATAACTGTAAAATTTAAAATGTGCCTGTTTTCAGACGAAGCATGTTCTTGAGCTGACACGTTCACAGTTATAAAATTTACTCCTTCTCATACCTGATGAAGATAATAACTTTGGTGGCACTTTAGTTTTGGATTTTAGGAAAATGATGACGCCACGTGCAACCCAAGAATTCTTTTAAGTTACTCCTTCCTTGTTTCGTGCTTACGGGATTACGAGCCATATGGATCAAAACGAAAACGTGTTTTCTGCCCCTTAATTTTTAAGCTATGATGATAACTTCCTCTTCCATATACAGCGTCCTTTTGATTGCTTCACTTGCTAGGAATTCCCTGCTTATCTTCGTCTCTCTTAAATCAAATATCACAATAAATCTGTTAATGCCATATTGTTGAGACACGAACACCTTATTTGAGTCGCTCTACCCTACCCTACTACGCTCTACCCTACCCGTTCGATGTTGTCTACAAACCGTATAAAAGCTCTATTTCGTAAGGAGTTCTGACAAATTGTGCTTTCCAACATTGAATGGGGGAAAAGGGGGTGTGCGTGGACCAACGACTTATGACAGTGATTCATTTTGTAGCTGCTTCAGATTTCTTGTTCTCCATTGTTCACTTTCCTCGTGAAATTGTGACTCAAATCAAGGGCTCGACGGCTTTTCTAGTCCATGGATGGATTGGGCATGTCCTCTCTAAGTTATGTGCCTTTGTCACAGATGTTGCCATAATTGCCGTGTCCGCACTAACCTTGATTTTTTTTGCCTGCTGATAGGTTGGTGATAGTTGCATTTCCAAGGAAACATAATCGAATCACTGTCAAACAGCGAAGGTTCTCATTCTTTGTACTTGGATTTTACCGATGGCAATTCGTTTCCATATTTCTACACTTTCCGCTTGGATACAATAAATAATGGTAATTGAACAAAGCGGAGTGCAATTTGTATAGGTTATCATACGGTTTTTCTTGTTCAGTTTGGAATTAACTTGCACGAGTGAGCTTTTTCAAAAACTCACTCGTGCAAAGTAATTTCAAATTGAACGAGAAAAACTCCGTATGATTACTTATTAATAATACAAACATGAAAAAATTCGCGCGGGAAAAATGCCGGAATATGTTTCTTGAAGCCATTTTTTCGCATTTGAGAAAACGTTTTTCAGAGTTTCCGTACAACATTTTTGTTACTGCTTTACAAGAGATCATTGGCCTACAAAATTACTCATTGTCTGTCTATGAATCATAATCCAGAATTACGATGTGCAATTTGCACTGGTGTTACACTTGAACTGCACTGTTCTCAGCCAATCAGAATCGAGTAATGTTTTGATGTGTATTATTAGGTCTGAAATCATACGCGTGACTTCAAAATCGAACGCGCGCGCAGCGCGAGTTCGATTTGGAATCACAAGTATAATTTCAGACCAAAATTGCATGAACCGAAGTTCAATCGCCACTTTATTAGATCCATTTTAAAATCGCTCAATTTAATAGCCAAATTTGCCGAACAATGGCTTTTTTGTCTTTCATTTTCCTGCAATGAGATTGGGTAGTTTAGAAAAGCCTGAGCCTCAAAATCCGATTGGATGTTTAGTCTTACTGTCCCATTCTCATTGGCTGAGTAAAATGTGCGATTTGAAGATATTGCAATTCGTGAATGAATCGCATTGCAAGGATAACCAGTGATTTCGAAATGGATTTAATAAATGATCGAATGTTCTTTCCCATAAACGGGAGCCGGCCTTCAATAACCAGTCAACACATACCCGCTACTATTTAAGAAATGCAAAACATGGTCCGTGTTTCTATCGAGTTTTATATCAGAACCCAAGTTATTCTCGCATTTTGATTAGTTCTTAGCTATGATCTATTAGAGGACAGACGCACAATGGACGTCATCATTACAGAATTTTTCCCTCTGTGTTTTAAAATGGCGGAAAGTTTTGAATTTAATTATATAGATGGTATTTTACGTGACTGGGCAAAAGATAAGGTACAAAAAAGTCTTGCCGAGGCATTGAACAGGTTCGAGAAGCAAGAAGAACAAATAGAAAGCCCTTTCCTTAAGAAAATGATCCCGAAAAAATTATCGAGTAGTCTCAGTCGGCGGTCGAGCGAGACTAAACCAAGCAAAAAATTGGTTTAGGTAAGTCGAGAACCATTGCATTATCTCGAATTTAACAAACCCAATAAACAAAATGTATTTGACATTAATTCATTATTTAATATTTTTAAAATGTAATATTCAAAATTCAACTTTTCTCAGTCTCAAAAAAGCTGTTGACACACTGATTGATGCCAGGAATGTTAAATCAAAACATCATTTCTTAAAGTCAGTTAAAAGAAACGCATAACCTTGCTATCCGACTTGAATGTTCCAGTCCGTTTCAGGGCACAGCAGTGAACTAAGTATTGGAAACCAGAGCTCACGGCCAACTGTATCGCAGCTAAAATGTATCCCCGACACTTTATTAAACTGATTTGAGAATCACCAACCACAGGACACAAAACTTCCCATCGTCACAAACGTCTCCTTTCATTCAAAACTCCGAATCAAATGGCCTCTAGGTTGATCGCAAGCTCAAGTCTTCCGAGGGTATTTTTTCAACTCCTGCAATTTTCAAGGCAACCTCCAAGCTTTACGGCTTACAGGGCTGCTCTGATGACAAAAACTGACTTGACTTTTCCAGCATTTTCTTTAAGATTTGTAGATTTCGCAAGAGCGACGCTCGAGTCAGGCTTGACAGTGGTGTGATTTTCCTGGACCAATCACAATTCTTTGCTGCGTATAGTAACCAATGAGATTGCATCATTTTGTACAGATAATAGATTACGTCAAATGGCCTTTTTAGTGTTCGTTAAGGTGGGTCAAGGCCGGCTTTCGAGTTATGTTGAAATATTTGAACCAAAAAGGCTTTATCTGTAGTATGAATGTTGTGCCGCGTAGCACTGGGAACACAAATAGGAACCAGAGAATTAACTCTGAAGTGTAAATTATAGTGCTACTTAAACCCATGAGTAACCCACTGGGCGTTAGCCCTAGTAAAGGGAAACAGGGAACCACACGAGGCAAAGAAAAAATCTTTTGACCTCGGTGGGAATCGAACCCACGACCTCCGGAATAGATCTACCGTTACTCTGCCGACTGAGCTACAAGGTCGCACAGAGAAAGTAGCTCAGTCGGTAGATATTCCGGAGGTTGTGGGTTCGATTCCCACCGAGGTCAAAAGATTTTTTCTTTGCCTCGTGTGGTTCCCTGTTTCCCTTTACTAGGGCTAACGCCCAGTGGGTTACTCATGGGTTTAAGTAGCACTATAATTTACACTTCAGAGTTAATTCTCTGGTTCCACTATTTGTGTTCCCAGTGCTACGCGGCACAACATTCATATGTACCCTTACTTTCTCTTCGCCGCGATTCACCATCTTAATCGTCCCCGACTTTCTCTGTGCGACCTTGTAGCTCAGTCGGCAGAGTAACGGTAGATCTATTCCGGAGGTCGTGGGTTCGATTTCCACCGAGGTCAAAAGATTTTTTCTTTGCCTCGTGTGGTTCCCTGTTTCCCTTTACTAGGGCTAACGCCCAGTGGGTTACTCATGGTTTCAGTAGCACTATAATTTACACTTCAGAGTTAATTCTCTGGTTCCACTATTTATCTGTAGTAGTTTGGTTCGTTTTTATATAAAACAAATAGATTCTATGTTGCTGTGCCTCTGTTTAGTAAAAGTTACAGAAGACGTCAAAACGATGTAAGAACATCAGTGACATACTGAGCTATCGCTTCGTGTGCGACGTTTTTGGTCTTGCCGCATTTTGACGTCATCTACGATCTATTACTGAACAGACGCACGGCAACATGGAATCTATTTGTTAACTCGAAACACGAGTGGAAGTTTGGGAGAACGATATGGGAATACGATCCGTAGGCGAATGTATCCACAGCTTTTTCGAGTCGCCGAAACTTTCTATTACTCTGTAAAAACACGGAGAACGTGTTTTCTATTGCTTTTAGAAAACACCGCGGCAAAAAAGGAATATAACTTCTTTACTTTGATTATCAAAATGCAAACTCTCTTGGCTTGGACCATCATTGCGTCAAAAGCTCGTGATAGGCTTAGACCTCGGACACAGTTTTTCGCAATACGTACCAACCAAGGCTGGAAAATGACATTCTTATATATCGGGCGTCATGTTTACGGTTTTTTTCAAACCCTTCAGCTTTGCACGAAATGCATTCAGTTAACAAATGCAGGGCGACTCGATCGCGTCACATAGAATTTCAATTTTTTATATTTCCTTTTTGTGTGCGGTCTGAATGTAATAAGATTCAGTTATGAACTTCAATGGATACTGTTGTATATGTGATCACAAGTTTGTTAATTCTCTTATTTCCTCTTTTTAATTGCCACCACTTCGATAGTTAGCCGGACACCCGGGGCCGGACACAGCTCAGAAGGTAGTTCATGTAGCGGACATGGGGTTAGCTGGGATTTTCTCACTCGTGGTGCCAGACATGGTCCTAAATCACAAGGATCCGTTTATCTTAAATGGAAGACTTCAGACTCAAGCAGATTTTTGCCGGAACCTTCGAGAACATTCGTTACTCCCCAGCACCCTAGTAAAGAACGGACAGACATCATCGTCATCATCATCGCGACCGCCATCACAGGCAGACCACTCTATGTGTTCCTGGTTTAATATATGCTTATATGAAACAAACAGAATCTATGAGGGTTATTGATAAAGCTCTGAAAATTGTACATCTAAGTCAAATCTCGGTCTAAATATCCCAATAAAGTTAAATGAAACCTTAATCGACTCATGTATGGTGTTTTTCGCCTTCTTGGGGAGTCTAAAGCGTCTTATAGCGAAATTACTTTTGGCCGGTGGACGGTTAAGACAAGAGAGGGAGACAAGGTTGCAACTTAGCGGCCGTCAGCCGCGACCTCCTCCACTTCAAACTGGAATTTACGCAAAAATACTGAAGATCTCACCTGAAGGGCGACGGATCTTGATAGATGAGTTTTTCGCTATCTCTTCGCCGAATTTGAGCTCCATCCCTCCAACAGTTTCCGAGAAAATCTATGCGGAAGTCGCAAATACAGCTTTCTCAATATGATCGGTGTCAAACTCAGCGACCAAAGGAATGAAAGGAATGCAGGCCATTTCAAATCTACCAATCAGCGCTTGGCTTCCCGTGGGAATTTGAAAAGCGGCGGGCTGCCGTGTTAGTAGATAACCCTCATAGATTCTCTTCGTTGAATAAACATATATTAAAACCACACATAAAGTGGTCTGCCTGTGCCGCCATCGTCATCGCCATCGCCATCATCTTGATCATCATTGTCAGTAAAAATGAAAAATAGTCATGATAAAAAATGTGTCAAGGATTTTTGAAAAAAAAATTGTTCTGAATACTGTAAAAATTTTCGAGCTCTTCAACATTTTCTGTTTCCTATACACGGCTGTACACTTCAAGCATGACTTTCAAAATGTCAAGTTTCAAAACGAGAAAGACAATGTGTCAAAGTGTCATTATATAGTAGCATTAAATTTCTCAAAAGGATGGACATTGCGAATTAGGACAATATGTTAGGCGACAGCTGCCATTACATTTAAGGACAATTTTTTTTTTGATTCATGCATGTACACCCTTTTTTGCTGCCAGCACCAAGAGACGCCATCAAATCCAGCCAAGATCGATTTTTTTTTATGTTACACTTTTCTTGTTCAAGTATAGCCTTGCGGGTGTGCACTCATTAGACAAAATGACACCATCTGTCACCAAAAGCAAACACACCGTCACGCGAAAAATTAAAAAAGTCGAAACACCGAAGGCTTTGAATCGACTTATCAGCACACTCGCTTGGTTTGATTACGTATTGAAGTTATACGGTGAAGTAAGCCAGTGCTCCTCTGCTCACCAATGAAATTAGTGGTTCCGAAACGATCGAGCTAGTTCTCGAGATTTAACAAGCTGCTGGAACAAGAGTGCTGTTTGGTAAAAAGGTGATCTGTATAATATATGCAGACTTACAACTTTTAATATATATCTAGCCCCCTCTTTCTTGGAGCGGGAACAAATGGAAAGAAGTTCACCTGTTTGAATGAACGTTTTGAAATTTTGCAAAGAGAGACTCGAATGATGCTGTACTTTTTTAAAAGAGGCAATGAAAATCGCGTTAAGTGCTGAATCATTCGTTCGGATGAATTTAGTGTGAATTCCATCTGGCACTGAAATGATCATTTCCAATTATATTGTAATAGTATTTCATTTGATCAGGTGTTAACCATTTCCCATCGTATGTCTATTTTCTGTACGGATTTTTTATTGCTTTTGGTGTGTCTTTAGGAGTAGAGAACATAGATATTCGTCTCATAAAGTTTCTCTTCCATTCCGAGGCCTTTTTCCTCATAAATCGAGCCTTAAAATTCCCGTTTGAGCCACGTCCGTCCAAGTTAATCGCGTGTCCTATAAGAAAAAAAAGCCTAGGTTCTAGCATGGTTGTGATGCCATTTCGTGAATGACAAAGCCTGAAGATTCGTGTAAAATTCGTACCCTAGAAACACTTAAACCTCATGCAGTACAAAACATACAGGCAACATGAATGTGATTTAAGCACATCAACACTGCCATGCCATCATAGGCAAATTGAAAACATCGCGAATTCAGGAGGACGTGAACCACGTCGGCTAAGTGTTCGTATTCTTTTTGGAAGTGCATGCATTTTTCACGTGTTTTGAAGTGATATCTTTAGACACCACTCTTCAAGCGCCCATTCAATTATCGCAACTTAGATGGACGTGGTTCAAGCATGAAATGTAATCATTGTTACATGTAATATAAGGAAACGGTTAAGAAGCACGGAAAACATCGATGAGGCAAACAAAACAGGTTGCGATTTTCGTTGGAAGATCTTGATACTGCAAATCTTTTGTTGTGTGCTTATACACTAAACATGCATAAATTTTGTGATCGCAATTCTTCTAATGGTTAAGTTTTTGAGCACACATAAACACCCCTTGTAATTTGCAAGGTTTTGTGAAGGGTCAACCCCCCAAAAAGCCAAGAAAAAATAACCATTTCTCTCCATTAACTATGATTTAATGCGCAATTCGTGGAGGCAGCGTGGCCGAGTGGTTAGAGCGCCGGATTTGAAATCCGTAGGTCGCGGGTTCAGATCCCGTTCTGACCGCTAGCTGATGTTGATGATGATGTTGTTCTCGGAAGCCCCGAGTTCAACTTCTCGGCTACGCTTGTAAATAGCCAACTGGTCTGCCTCCCGCCAGTTGGGATTCTTAACCTAGTCATGTTTATTTGAATATTAATTTGTCATTGTTTGTTTGCATGGGTCCTGAAAAGCCCCGATGGGGAGTGGCCAATTACATATACATACACATACAATTCAGGGAAAAATGCAATCGTGAAAAAAGAAAACCGATCTATGCATCACAGAATTACAGGCGATATGAGTACTTAAAGAACAAGCATAAAACATCGAGTGATTTTGTTTCCATAGATAAGTGCCACTATTGTTGGCATGACCGGGAGCCGAACTTAAGTATAACATTAACATTTTTTCCAGTTATTAAGAGCCGCCCTCTATAATTTTCAACTATGGTCATTTGGAGGAGAAAAAATCAAATTCCTCAAACTTTCTCAGATGAATGGTCTAGATAAGTGATTCACAAAAATATAATTTTCAGTTCAATTCGATTCGTATTTAGCGCTGGGGCCACCATATTGGTTTTGGCCCTCTGAGAGGGCTTTTAGCGGCCATTTTAGAGCACATTTTTAACACTTTGCCATACAAAGAAAACGACATAAATCCGGGTAAAAACACTTTTTTCCAGACAAGCAAATGTTACTTGTTACGTTGGGAGGCTGTTTTGGCAATTTAATCTTTATCTGATTTTTTTACAGAATTTTTAATTTCTTCCTTTTCGGACTACTCATTAAGCGCCGTAAAAAAGGCGAAATTTAAAGTTAAATATCCCCAAAAGTACATCACTTGAGATCCCAAAACTACTTTCCACTTAAAGAGCAATGTCTCACCTATAAAAAATATGCAATAAAATTTTGGGGCAGTTAAAACTGTAAATTTTTAGAAGAAGAAGTTTAAGCTCTGCTTTTGTCAATAAAGAGCTGTCGTCTAATTAGCATAATAACGTGAAAATAACGATGCACAAAGAAAATACTGATATATTCAACTTACCTCGCGACATGCTGACAACTTGATGCTCCACGATTCCTCGTGTTATGTTATCAGTAGGTTTCACCCATATTTTCGATGATTAGTGTACCTAATCACTCCGAGACACCACAACGGTTAAGTGGCTTTCAACCCTCCGAAGCCCGCGTCATAAATATTATTTGTCTTTCGCTTCATAAGCCGCCGTTTACAAGAAGTTTAGCAATTTGCTGAGATCCTATCTGACCCAGAAGTCTATTAGCAGCCTTTGAAATCTTCCTGTTAATCGAGGATTCTCATCAAGAACTCGTTTAACTCAGTTCTGTTTCGATCTCTTGTGCACCCGCCATTATTCCAGAGGTTGCGTTACATTTGACAAGTGGACATTCCAATGGGTAGGGGTAGGGTGGGTAGGATTGGGAAATGGCTTGGAGCCATTTTACGCGTTTTAGTAAATAAACTTTGTTGGCAGGATTTGAATATGGGCTTTTGCTGGGAAATGTAAGTCATCTTTTTTAGGTTATTTGATCGTCTGAATGGGGGTAAATTCTCTGTAGCAGTAAATTTTATCCAGATGGAAACAAAAACCGCTCCAAAAATAGCAACATTACTTTGTTCAGTATATCAAGAAGTTTTCGGCCACTTTCCGACGATTGCCGATCTGTTCGGAAGATTTCGGACAGAAGACAGCCGAAGATCTCTGAAGACTACCGAAGATGTACAGAGACTACCAAAGATGTTCGAAGAGTATCGAAGTTTTCCAAGGAGAATTTCGAAAATTTTCGACTATATTTTCGTTGTAATATTCACATGCCTTTCATATGTGAAGGACGTATTTTTACAGTGTTAAGATACGATTTTTTCACAGAGAGAACTGAATCCTTGTAATATACAATCAGATTCCTCTATATAATTCACTTTATATAAAGACAGTATGTTTGTCATTTGAATAGGATGCAATGCTAAAAACATATGGCAGATTGGTGTTATTCCTTCCTTGGATATATGCCATACCTGACCGTCCAGAACTCCCTACCGATCAGGCGAAAATTAGCGCGGATGGCTGACCAGAGCAGCTGAACGTTATGTGTTTCAGAATGCTGCTGCACATTGGGTC
>JAHPZR010021291.1:0-12187 GCA_019787425.1 Platygyra sinensis | reverse complement strand
AATTCATTTTTGGGCCACAACTACATCTGATTGTTCACTGATTTGCCTCAGAGGGTTGGATTATTTTAATTATTAACAATTGAAGCTCCGCTTTTAGGCTTGGCTAAATCTATATATTAGGAGTTAGCAAGTAAACAAAAAATAATCAGAACAGGAATTTTAAGCTATGTTTCCGTAAAAAATATGGTAATCTTGACAAGAATATGACACTGAGCGAATATATGTACCTACTTTTGTCCTTCATCACACCTGCTGTAAATATATAATCAATTCTATAAATATCAAGATTATAAATTATGGTTACGTTGTAGCCAAACTAGCGAGTTGTCGTTATCACAGTTTCGCTGACCATTTTGGTATTTTTGGGTTGCACCGTCGCGCAATTAAAAATAACACGAAAACCATTCAGTGAACAAACTCAACTGAGAAGTTATAAGGTTATAGGAGATGAATAATTCAGACACTTCTCCAAGTTTTAGGTCTGTACGCTTTCCTGATCTTCAAATATTAGTGGAAATAAATTGCACAAATTTTCAGAGCCCAGTATGCATGGAGCCGCCATGTTGGTGTTCCTCCAAGGGACACCAACATGGCGGCCGGAAAATAGTGTAAGCATCTGGAACTTACTTTAGCTATCTAGGCCGCTGATTATCTGAGCTGATCAAGCGAACATTTAAATAAGCACTTTTCCTAAAACTTAAACTTCTGAAAAAGGCTAAAAATCCCGAGATAAATATCTATTTTTCGGCAAGAACTTCATGGTAGCCCACATATAGAGGACACTCCCCATATTGTCTTATCCATATATCCATATGGAATGTCTTATCCATATATGGATATGTGGGCTACCATGAAGTTCTGACCTATTTTTCGATAAACACGTTCATAGCTTCATGTCACGCACCGCCATAACCTGATAACTGTAAAATTTAAAATGTGCCTGTTTTCAGACGAAGCATGTTCTTGAGCTGACACGTTCACAGTTATAAAATTTACTCCTTCTCATACCTGATGAAGATAATAACTTTGGTGGCACTTTAGTTTTGGATTTTAGGAAAATGATGACGCCACGTGCAACCCAAGAATTCTTTTAAGTTACTCCTTCCTTGTTTCGTGCTTACGGGATTACGAGCCATATGGATCAAAACGAAACGTGTTTTCTGCCCCTTAATTTTGAAGCTATGATGATAACTTCCTCTTCCATATACAGCGTCCTTTTGATTGCTTCACTTGCTAGGAATTCCCTGCTTATCTTCGTCTCTCTTAAATCAAATATCACAATAAATCTGTTAATGCCATATTGTTGAGACACGAACACCTTATTTGAGTCGCTCCCTCCCTACACGCTCTACCCACCCGTTCGATGTTGTCTACAAACCGTATAAAAGCTCTATTTCGTAAGGAGTTCTGACAAATTGTGCTTTCCAACATTGAATGGGGGAAAAGGGGGTGTGCGTGGACCAACGACTTATGACAGTGATTCATTTTGTAGCTGCTTCAGATCTCTTGTTCTCCATTGTTCACTTTCCTCGTGAAATTGTGACTCAAATCAAGGGCTCGACGGCTTTTCTAGTCCATGGATGGATTGGGCATGTCCTCTCTAAGTTATGTGCCTTTGTCACAGATGTTGCCATAATTGCCGTGTCCGCACTAACCTTGATTTTTTTTGCCTGCTGATAGGTTGGTGATAGTTGCATTTCCAAGGAAACATATCGAATCACTGTCAAACAGCGAAGGTTCTCATTCTTTGTACTTGGATTTTACCGATGGCAATTCGTTTCCATATTTCTACACTTTCCGCTTGGATACAATAAATAATGGTAATTGAACAAAGCGGAGTGCAATTTGTATAGGTTATCATACGGTTTTTCTCGTTCAGTTTGGAATTAACTTGCACGAGTGAGCTTTTTCAAAAACTCACTCGTGCAAAGTAATTTCAAATTGAACGAGAAAAACCGTATGATTACTTATTAATAATACAAACATGAAAAAATTCGCGCGGGAAAAATGCCGGAATATGTTTCTTGAAGCCATTTTTTCGCATTTGAGAAAACGTTTTTCAGAGTTTCCGTACAACATTTTTGTTACTGCTTTACAAGAGATCATTGGCCTACAAAATTACTCATTGTCTGTCTATGAATCATAATCCAGAATTACGATGTGCAATTTGCACTGGTGTTACACTTGAACTGCACTGCTCTCAGCCAATCAGAATCGAGTAATGTTTTGATGTGTATTATTAGGTCTGAAATCATACGCGTGACTTCAAAATCGAACGCGCGCGCAGCGCGAGTTCGATTTGGAATCACAAGTATAATTTCAGACCAAAATTGCATGAACCGAAGTTCAATCGCCACTTTATTAGATCCATTTTAAAATCGCTCAATTTAATAGCCAAATTTGCCGAACAATGGCTTTTTTGTCTTTCATTTTCCTGCAATGAGATTGGGTAGTTTAGAAAAGCCTGAGCCTCAAAATCCGATTGGATGTTTAGTCTTACTGTCCCATTCTCATTGGCTGAGTAAAATGTGCGATTTGAAGATATTGCAATTCGTGAATGAATCGCATTGCAAGGATAACCAGTGATTTCGAAATGGATTTAATAAATGATCAAATGTTCTTTCCCATAAACGGGAGCCGGCCTTCAATAACCAGTCAACACATACCCGCTACTATTTAAGAAATGCAAAACATGGTCCGTGTTTCTATCGAGTTTTATATCAGAACCCAAGTTATTCTCGCATTTTGATTAGTTCTTAGCTATGATCTATTAGAGGACAGACGCACGATGGACGTCATCATTACAGAATTTTTCCCTCTGTGTTTTAAAATGGCGGAAAGTTTTGAATTTAATTATATAGATGGTATTTTACGTGACTGGGCAAAAGATAAGGTACAAAAAAGTCTTGCCGAGGCATTGAACAGGTTCGAGAAGCAAGAAGAACAAATAGAAAGCCCTTTCCTTAAGAAAATGATCCAGAAAAAATTATCGAGTAGTCTCAGTCGGCGGTCGAGCGAGACTAAACCAAGCAAAAAATTGGTTTAGGTAAGTCGAGAACCATTGCATTATCTCGAATTTAACAAACCCAATAAACAAAATGTATTTGACATTAATTCATTATTTAATATTTTTAAAATGTAATATTCAAAATTCAACTTTTCTCAGTCTCAAAAAAGCTGTTGACACACTGATTGATGCCAGGAATGTTAAATCAAAACATCATTTCTTAAAGTCAGTTAAAAGAAACGCATAACCTTGCTATCCGACTTGAATGTTCCAGTCCGTTTCAGGGCACAGCAGTGAACTAAGTATTGGAAACCAGAGCTCACGGCCAACTGTATCGCAGCTAAAATGTATCCCCGACACTTTATTAAACTGATTTGAGAATCACCAACCACAGGACACAAAACTTCCCATCGTCACAAACGTCTCCTTTCATTCAAAACTCCGAATCAAATGGCCTCTAGGTTGATCGCAAGCTCAAGTCTTCCGAGGGTATTTTTTCAACTCCTGCAATTTTCAAGGCAACCTCCAAGCTTTACGGCTTACAGGGCTGCTCTGATGACAAAAACTGACTTGACTTTTCCAGCATTTTCTTTAAGATTTGTAGATTTCGCAAGAGCGACGCTCGAGTCAGGCTTGACAGTGGTGTGATTTTCCTGGACCAATCACAATTCTTTGCTGCGTATAGTAACCAATGAGATTGCATCATTTTGTACAGATAATAGATTACGTCAAATGGCCTTTTTAGTGTTCGTTAAGGTGGGTCAAGGCCGGCTTTCGAGTTATGTTGAAATATTTGAACCAAAAAGGCTTTATCTGTAGTATGAATGTTGTGCCGCGTAGCACTGGGAACACAAATAGGAACCAGAGAATTAACTCTGAAGTGTAAATTATAGTGCTACTTAAACCCATGAGTAACCCACTGGGCGTTAGCCCTAGTAAAGGGAAACAGGGAACCACACGAGGCAAAGAAAAAATCTTTTGACCTCGGTGGGAATCGAACCCACGACCTCCGGAATAGATCTACCGTTACTCTGCCGACTGAGCTACAAGGTCGCACAGAGAAAGTAGCTCAGTCGGTAGATATTCCGGAGGTTGTGGGTTCGATTCCCACCGAGGTCAAAAGATTTTTTCTTTGCCTCGTGTGGTTCCCTGTTTCCCTTTACTAGGGCTAACGCCCAGTGGGTTACTCATGGGTTTAAGTAGCACTATAATTTACACTTCAGAGTTAATTCTCTGGTTCCACTATTTGTGTTCCCAGTGCTACGCGGCACAACATTCATATGTACCCTTACTTTCTCTTCGCCGCGATTCACCATCTTAATCGTCCCCGACTTTCTCTGTGCGACCTTGTAGCTCAGTCGGCAGAGTAACGGTAGATCTATTCCGGAGGTCGTGGGTTCGATTTCCACCGAGGTCAAAAGATTTTTTCTTTGCCTCGTGTGGTTCCCTGTTTCCCTTTACTAGGGCTAACGCCCAGTGGGTTACTCATGGGTTTCAGTAGCACTATAATTTACACTTCAGAGTTAATTCTCTGGTTCCACTATTTATCTGTAGTAGTTTGGTTCGTTTTTATATAAAACAAATAGATTCTATGTTGCTGTGCCTCTGTTCAGTAAAAGTTACAGAAGACGTCAAAACGATGTAAGAACATCAGTGACATACTGAGCTATCGCTTCGTGTGCGACGTTTTTGGTCTTGCCGCATTTTGACGTCATCTACGATCTATTACTGAACAGACGCACGGCAACATGGAATCTATTTGTTAACTCGAAACACGAGTGGAAGTTTGGGAGAACGATATGGGAATACGATCCGTAGGCGAATGTATCCACAGCTTTTTCGAGTCGCCGAAACTTTCTATTACTCTGTAAAAACACGGAGAACGTGTTTTCTATTGCTTTTAGAAAACACCGCGGCAAAAAAGGAATATAACTTCTTTACTTTGATTATCAAAATGCAAACTCTCTTGGCTTGGACCATCATTGCGTCAAAAGCTCGTGATAGGCTTAGACCTCGGACACAGTTTTTCGCAATACGTACCAACCAAGGCTGGAAAATGACATTCTTATATATCGGGCGTCATGTTTACGGTTTTTTTCAAACCCTTCAGCTTTGCACGAAATGCATTCAGTTAACAAATGCAGGGCGACTCGATCGCGTCACATAGAATTTCAATTTTTTATATTTCCTTTTTGTGTGCGGTCTGAATGTAATAAGATTCAGTTATGAACTTCAATGGATACTGTTGTATATGTGATCACAAGTTTGTTAATTCTCTTATTTCCTCTTTTTAATTGCCACCACTTCGATAGTTAGCCGGACACCCGGGGCCGGACACAGCTCAGAAGGTAGTTCATGTAGCGGACATGGGGTTAGCTGGGATTTTCTCACTCGTGGTGCCAGACATGGTCCTAAATCACAAGGATCCGTTTATCTTAAATGGAAGACTTCAGACTCAAGCAGATTTTTGCCGGAACCTTCGAGAACATTCGTTACTCCCCAGCACCCTAGTAAAGAACGGACAGACATCATCGTCATCATCATCGCGACCGCCATCACAGGCAGACCACTCTATGTGTTCCTGGTTTAATATATGCTTATATGAAACAAACAGAATCTATGAGGGTTATTGATAAAGCTCTGAAAATTGTACATCTAAATCAAATCTCGGTCTAAATATCCCAATAAAGTTAAATGAAACCTTAATCGACTCATGTATGGTGTTTTTCGCCTTCTTGGGGAGTCTAAAGCGTCTTATAGCGAAATTACTTTTGGCCGGTGACGGTTAAGACAAGAGAGGGAGACAAGGCTTGCAACTTAGCGGCCGTCAGCCGCGACCTCCTCCACTTCAAACTGGAATTTACGCAAAAATACTGAAGATCTCACCTGAAGGGCGACGGATCTTGATAGATGAGTTTTTCGCTATCTCTTCGCCGAATTTGAGCTCCATCCCTCCAACAGTTTCCGAGAAAATCTATGCGGAAGTCGCAAATACAGCTTTCTCAATATGATCGGTGTCAAACTCAGCGACCAAAGGAATGAAAGGAATGCAGGCCATTTCAAATCTACCAATCAGCGCTTGGCTTCCCGTGGGAATTTGAAAAGCGGCGGGCTGCCGTGTTAGTAGATAACCCTCATAGATTCTCTTCGTTGAATAAACATATATTAAAACCACACATAAAGTGGTCTGCCTGTGCCGCCATCGTCATCGCCATCGCCATCATCTTGATCATCATTGTCAGTAAAAATGAAAAATAGTCATGATAAAAAATGTGTCAAGGATTTTTGAAAAAAAAATTGTTCTGAATACTGTAAAAATTTTCGAGCTCTTCAACATTTTCTGTTTCCTATACACGGCTGTACACTTCAAGCATGACTTTCAAAATGTCAAGTTTCAAAACGAGAAAGACAATGTGTCAAAGTGTCATTATATAGTAGCATTAAATTTCTCAAAAGGATGGACATTGCGAATTAGGACAATATGTTAGGCGACAGCTGCCATTACATTTAAGGACAATTTTTTTTTTGATTCATGCATGTACACCCTTTTTTGCTGCCAGCACCAAGAGACGCCATCAAATCCAGCCAAGATCGATTTTTTTTTATGTTACACTTTTCTTGTTCAAGTATAGCCTTGCGGGTGTGCACTCATTAGACAAAATGACACCATCTGTCACCAAAAGCAAACACACCGTCACGCGAAAAATTAAAAAAGTCGAAACACCGAAGGCTTTGAATCGACTTATCAGCACACTCGCTTGGTTTGATTACGTATTGAAGTTATACGGTGAAGTAAGCCAGTGCTCCTCTGCTCACCAATGAAATTAGTGGTTCCGAAACGATCGAGCTAGTTCTCGAGATTTAACAAGCTGCTGGAACAAGAGTGCTGTTTGGTAAAAAGGTGATCTGTATAATATATGCAGACTTACAACTTTTAATATATATCTAGCCCCCTCTTTCTTGGAGCGGGAACAAATGGAAAGAAGTTCACCTGTTTGAATGAACGTTTTGAAATTTTGCAAAGAGAGACTCGAATGATGCTGTACTTTTTTAAAAGAGGCAATGAAAATCGCGTTAAGTGCTGAATCATTCGTTCGGATGAATTTAGTGTGAATTCCATCTGGCACTGAAATGATCATTTCCAATTATATTGTAATAGTATTTCATTTGATCAGGTGTTAACCATTTCCCATCGTATGTCTATTTTCTGTACGGATTTTTTATTGCTTTTGGTGTGTCTTTAGGAGTAGAGAACATAGATATTCGTCTCATAAAGTTTCTCTTCCATTCCGAGGCCTTTTTCCTCATAAATCGAGCCTTAAAATTCCCGTTTGAGCCACGTCCGTCCAAGTTAATCGCGTGTCCTATAAGAAAAAAAAGCCTAGGTTCTAGCATGGTTGTGATGCCATTTCGTGAATGACAAAGCCTGAAGATTCGTGTAAAATTCGTACCCTAGAAACACTTAAACCTCATGCAGTACAAAACATACAGGCAACATGAATGTGATTTAAGCACATCAACACTGCCATGCCATCATAGGCAAATTGAAAACATCGCGAATTCAGGAGGACGTGAACCACGTCGGCTAAGTGTTCGTATTCTTTTTGGAAGTGCATGCATTTTTCACGTGTTTTGAAGTGATATCTTTAGACACCACTCTTCAAGCGCCCATTCAATTATCGCAACTTAGATGGACGTGGTTCAAGCATGAAATGTAATCATTGTTACATGTAATATAAGGAAACGGTTAAGAAGCACGGAAAACATCGATGAGGCAAACAAAACAGGTTGCGATTTTCGTTGGAAGATCTTGATACTGCAAATCTTTTGTTGTGTGCTTATACACTAAACATGCATAAATTTTGTGATCGCAATTCTTCTAATGGTTAAGTTTTTGAGCACACATAAACACCCCTTGTAATTTGCAAGGTTTTGTGAAGGGTCAACCCCCCAAAAAGCCAAGAAAAAAATAACCATTTCTCTCCATTAACTATGATTTAATGCGCAATTCGTGGAGGCAGCGTGGCCGAGTGGTTAGAGCGCCGGATTTGAAATCCGTAGGTCGCGGGTTCAGATCCCGTTCTGACCGCTAGCTGATGTTGATGATGATGTTGTTCTCGGAAGCCCCGAGTTCAACTTCTCGGCTACGCTTGTAAATAGCCAACTGGTCTGCCTCCCGCCAGTTGGGATTCTTAACCTAGTCATGTTTATTTGAATATTAATTTGTCATTGTTTGTTTGCATGGGTCCTGAAAAGCCCCGATGGGGAGTGGCCAATTACATATACATACACATACAATTCAGGGAAAAATGCAATCGTGAAAAAAGAAAACCGATCTATGCATCACAGAATTACAGGCGATATGAGTACTTAAAGAACAAGCATAAAACATCGAGTGATTTTGTTTCCATAGATAAGTGCCACTATTGTTGGCATGACCGGGAGCCGAACTTAAGTATAACATTAACATTTTTTCCAGTTATTAAGAGCCGCCCTCTATAATTTTCAACTATGGTCATTTGGACGAGAAAAAATCAAATTCCTCAAACTTTCTCAGATGAATGGTCTAGATAAGTGATTCACAAAAATATAATTTTCAGTTCAATTCGATTCGTATTTTAGCGCTGGGGCCACCATATTGGTTTTGGCCCTCTGAGAGGGCTTTTAGCGGCCATTTTAGGGCACATTTTTAACACTTTGCCATACAAAGAAAACGACATAAATCCGGGTAAAAACACTTTTTTCCAGACAAGCAAATGTTACTTGTTACGTTGGGAGGCTGTTTTGGCAATTTAATCTTTATCTGATTTTTTTACAGAATTTTTAATTTCTTCCTTTTCGGACTACTCATGAAGCGCCGTAAAAAAGGCGAAATTTAAAGTTAAATATCCCCAAAAGTACATCACTTGAGATCCCAAAACTACTTTCCACTTAAAGAGCAATGTCTCACCTGTAAAAATATGCAATAAAATTTTGGGGCAGTTAAAACTGTAAATTTTTAGAAGAAGAAGTTTAAGCTCTGCTTTTGTCAATAAAGAGCTGTCGTCTAATTAGCATAATAACGTGAAAATAACGATGCACAAAGAAAATACTGATATATTCAACTTACCTCGCGACATGTTGACAACTGGATGCTCCACGATTCCTCGTGTTATGTTATCAGTAGGTTTCACCCATATTTTCGATGATTAGTGTACGAAATCACTCCGAGACACCACAACGGTTAAGTGGCTTTCAACCCTCCGAAGCCCGCGTCATAAATATTATTTGTCTTTCGCTTCATAAGCCGCCGTTTACAAGAAGTTTAGCAATTTGCTGAGATCCTATCTGACCCAGAAGTCTATTAGCAGCCTTTGAAATCTTCCTGTTAATCGAGGATTCTCATCAAGAACTCGTTTAACTCAGTTCTGTTTCGATCTCTTGTGCACCCGCCATTATTCCAGAGGTTGCGTTACATTTGACAAGTGGACATTCCAATGGGTAGGGGTAGGGTGGGTAGGATTGGGAAGTGGCTTGGAGCCATTTTACGCGTTTTAGTAAATAAACTTTGTTGGAAGGATTTGAATATGAGCTTTTGCTGGGAAATGTAAGTCATCTTTTTTAGGTTATTTGATCGTCTGAATGGGGGTAAATTCTCTGTAGCAGTAAATTTTATCCAGATGGAAACAAAAACCGCTCCAAAAATAGCAACATTACTTTGTTCAGTATATCAAGAAGTTTTCGGCCACTTTCCGACGATTGCCGATCTGTTCGGAAGATTTCGGACAGAAGACAGCCGAAGATTTCTGAAGACTACCGAAGATGTACAGAGACTACCAAAGATGTTCGAAGAGTATCGAAGTTTTCCAAGGAGAATTTCGAAAATTTTCGACTATATTTTCGTTGTAATATTCACATGCCTTTCATATGTGAAGGACGTATTTTTACAGTGTTAAGATACGATTTTTTCACAGAGAGAACTGAATCCTTGTAATATACAATCAGATTCCTCTATATAATTCACTTTATATAAAGACAGTATGTTTGTCATTTGAATAGGATGCAATGCTAAAAACATATGGCAGATTGGTGTTATTCCTTCCTTGGATATATGCCATACCTGACCGTCCAGAACTCCCTACCGATCAGGCGAAAATTAGCGCGGATGGCTGACCAGAGCAGCTGAACGTTATGTGTTTCAGAATGCTGCTGCACATTGGGTCGAAAAAAGAGATTACATAATCTTTGGGAGGTTTTGAGCACAGGCTCAAAGTTCATGAGTTATTTATTACCGATTTTCGAAGAGCAGATAAGAATTTACAATGCCAGAAGACTATGGGACCCTATGGGGTGTCCGGCGAAAACCCCTCTAAACACTTAACGGTATTTTCTCCGGTAAACAGTAAACATTAAACAATTGGCCAATTTAACAGCAAACACTAAAAAGTATGTGCAAATAACTCTTAGCACTTAACTCCATTCAGACCCTCTTTTTTTGCAGAGTAGGTTGTGGAGAGAGAGGGGGGGGGGGAGGGTGCAGTGGATTAAAAAAAGGATAGGCAGTATCAGGTGAAAAGATTATGATCTGTATATAATCTCTTGATCCTCTTTATCATTTCATCAATGACGGGAGGCCCCACTAGAATATTATTCTCTACTTGCACAAATCCCATAATACACCTCTTTTACCCCCCAAAAAATTGCATAGGCATTGTTTTAGATTACTCTTGGGACCTGTTCATGTCCTAGGGGAAATTGCGAACAATGAGTATGCAAAATTTGGGGGGGGTTAAAGAGGTGCTTTATGGTATTGTGCAAGTAGTGAATTACGTTCTGTTACGTCATAATGACTTAATTCGTGACGAAATACGCGTCATAGCACCACATACTGAATCAAAAAAACTACAATTTTGATTTTATACAGCTTTATGTTTTCTCCCTTGCGAATGCATTCATTGTTTTCGCGTTTAAAACCCCTTAATCTTGACCATAAATGGTCATATGGCGGGAAATTTGAATTTCTTAAATTACCTCTAATTCTACGCCATTTTATCCGATTAAGATGAGGTTTTCATTGTAAATATTGCTTTCCGTGACAAAAATGCCTATACGTCTTAACACTGCTTTTTAAATTTTTCGTGTTGTTACTAACAATAGGTGCCATTTACGTCATCACAATTTCAAGAAAAGTCAAAAATACCTTTACAATCTTAAAAGTATAAAGAAAACTTTCCTCCAATTATGATGTTCTTCTTTTAAAATATAAAGTTCTCCTCTGTGAGCTAGAAATTAGATTTAAGAACCTTAGGGGAGGAATTAAAAGCCCTAACAACCGACCATCGTGCGTTTTATTAAAGTTCCTTATATTTTCTAAGCCATTCCACTTTAGCATCCGATAAACCCGTGCGGGAAATGCTCAGAAAATTACTAGAGAACCATTTACAGTGCGGTTTATGTTGACTTGTTCCTGAAGGAGAAAACCTATTTGTTAAGGCCAGAATATGCTATGCGACAATCGTAATATTCACCCGGTATTCTCTTCCAGTCGCTGCTGCAGAAATTAAACCATGAGGCTGGGCCCTGAAAGTGGCGAAAAAGGCCTCGCGTTTCAATGAAAAAAAAAAAGAAACTAAACAAAACAGAACAAAACAATAAGTGCCTTGAAGAAAAGCTTTTCTCAGGTCAGGAGACGGCCATAAAGTCGAAGGAGTTACTGTAGCACAAAAGATGAGGCAGGCAAAAAATGGCGCCAGAATTAGGCGGTTCACCTTAAATGAGTTCCTCAGACTCTTCGCCACGTTTAATCCTTCTTCTCCAGCTCAAAGCTCAGAAACAGACACGGGAGGAGATCCTCAGAGAAGACACAACAAGTCAACAACCGATGAGAATCAAGCTTCATCAAACGCATTTATAATGGTTTTAGAAAGCTTGATATATGCTTCGCTTGATATATATATGCGAGTATTTGATCCAGCTGCTTCCAACATCCCAAGATCGCGTACAAGCGCCCTATATAGAGTTGAAAACTAGTCTTTTGAAAACATCAGCTGTGTTCCATCACAGAATGAAACGACATTAGCGGCGGTGGGCCTACTAAGTACAAACCTATTTCTGCATGATTAGGTAGACGTGAAAAAAGTAGATCTTAGCCAGGGTTTTTGGAATCCACAAAGAAAAATGGGAGTAGCCTTCATTTTTCTG
>JAHPZR010021286.1:22500-24586 GCA_019787425.1 Platygyra sinensis | reverse complement strand
CAAGGCCAATGGAAAACAGTGAAACAAAAACTGTAAATGAGATGACAAAATTTAAAATCCCAACTGGCAGGAGGCAGACCACAATCTTGGACAAAATAAAGTGGAACGATAATCCCCCATCCCCCCCAAACAATTTGAAGGCAAAAAGGAGCAAAAATGCGCCATTTTGGCAGCATTGAAATGGGGGGGAGGGGTGGTCCAGATTTCTCATTTATTTTCTCCAAGATTGCAGCTGGCTTATAGTTTGTTTTTTTTAAAGAAGGAATAATTATTATTTTTCAATTATTTTTAAAGAGGAAAAAATCATGTATCTTGTATATCACCCCTAGGTACATGTACATGTACCTACTAAGCAAAATTTAAAAATAATTAATGCGAACAGAAAGATACAGAAACATGACTAGCAGTAGAGGATTCACAAATGTCACTTTTCCACATGGAGCAAAAGGAAATGCTAGATGTCTGTATGCAGGTAAAGATGTTATTTGAGTTCACTGCATGAGAGAGAAGACTTACCTCAATAATATTTGAGAAAAAAATTTGGGTAGAAATGTGGCCCAGTCAACTCGTCCTATGTCGACAATCACTTTAACAAGCTTGTTTCTGATGTGCGTTGGAAGCTTCTTTGGTTGCGACAAAGATATTCATTAAGAAATTGACGGACCTCAGCCTTATCTCCTGCTAGTGCTCCTATCCATTGTTTATTGATGAGATTCTATGAAAGTGACACGAGCATCAGTAAAATTGATTTTTTGGGCAATTAAGTACAAATGTAAAGTCTTGAATCCTAATTAAAAATAATTCAATAAATTCAATAATTTTTGTTTGGTGAATAAACTAAGTTAGGGTAGGAGAGCAAAGACTTCTCAACTCTAGTTCAGCTTTGGAAAATCTAATTTTATGGTTTCAATAATTATTATTATTTGCTACAACTGCAGTAGTCACTACATTTCTGTACATAACTGCTGATTGGTAAATTATGAAGGTACTCTCTGAAGCAGGTTCAATCAGACTCCACAGTCAGTTTGCCAAGCATAAGACAGTAGGTGTATAGGACTCAAAAAGTGCAAAGTATAAACTACTCTTTGAGTTGTTAGGTAATTAGCCTTAAACTTGGCAACAATGTAGAACTTGTCGTTCTTAAAAATCAATGTTTTAGTTTTTGAAATTTTGACATTTTTAGTGGGAAAATAACGTGACAAAATTGACGCAAAATTTTTTTTAAAAAATATGGTTAATCTAACGATGGTTTCTAAAAGTTCTTGCGATAAGGATGTCAAAACAGAAAGAATTATTGTAATATGTCTATCCATTAAAAAGATATAATAACATTTTGAATTTCCGCCATTTTGTGACAAAAAATGGCGGGAAATTCAAATTTTGACACTACTTCTAGAACAAGAACTGTTCTCAGTTAGCAAAACCCTAATAAGGGATAACTCATCTTGACCTAAAGCCTCAAAAGCCTTCTTGGGTGACCATTTTAATGTCAGCAACATAGGAGTTTGGAAATTCCAGTTAATGTGCTCCGACTATTATAAAACAAAGAACCTTATTAAGCTAAAACATTGTGAAATGTCAAGGTCTTAATGGATCTCGTATCTGATTACACTAAAACCTCAGAAGGATGGGTAATATTTAAATTTGGAATAAAATGAAGTCACATGAAAAACTGACAATTTCACTTACCTCAAACACTGAAACTGCATACATCAAAACATACTGATTTGAACAATTGTTCATAAATAAATACAATGGTGCCATGCTCCTGATTGTTGACTAAAGTTCTGTAATACTTGTTCTATGAAAGAAAACAAAACAGTAAAATTGTAAGCTAGACAGTATTGTACAGTCTCCAGCTAATTCCACCAGTCATACAGTCATGAGTACTTTTAGGGATCTAAATTAATGTACTTCCCTTCTTTATCAACTGACATAAGGATATCACACAAATGCCCAATCATAAGTGAAAAAGCTGTTATCTTCATGGTCTGACAGGTTACCTTAGCAAAAGTAAACATATTAAAAACATCCTTTATTTTAGTTTAAGTGCTTGTAACTCAGTGACACACTCTTGTGAAAGAAT
>JAHPZR010021286.1:0-17500 GCA_019787425.1 Platygyra sinensis | reverse complement strand
AAGAACAGGGAGTAGTAGGTTGGGGTATCTTAACGGAGGGGAGGGTAGGTGGATTTATTACAAAGCCTTGGTAAGGTACTAGCATGTCTAGCATGTGTCGCAGTCGCCCTCCCCGACACAGGCTATAGTGAAGGTCGTGAAGGTCGTGAAGGGCTTGGACTGGATAATGTATTGTAAGTCGGTCTGCAATATAGTTCTTTTGCAGGAGATCAGCAACTCTAGAATTTTAAATATGCCCAGATGATAACCCAAATCTTGCCCAGATATGAAAAAGGAACACAACAAAAATTAAAAAAAAAAAAAGAAATGTATCAAAATTAATGAAGCAATGATTAGTTGTATGGTGTAACAACATAAACAATGCTCGTTGAATTTAAGGCATTCTCTGCCAAGCCTGGAGGAGGAGGGGTGGTCCAAAACATTTTTGGTGGGGAAGCTCTGCCCTTGTCCTTTTATATACCACAGGGTTCGTACAGTTATGACCTGTCAAAATTCCATGACTTTCCATGACTTTTTCCATGACTTTTTGAAATATTCCATGACCTAAGTTAAGCTATTTCCCTCCGGCAGTAGTGTCAAAACAATCATTTATTCAGCTGAAATTACATTTGATTTTTGGACTTGCCAGTTAATTTTTCAACTTTGAATCTTAATGCCTTTCATTCATAGAAAACATACTGATTTTCCATGACTTTCCATGACCTACACCTAAATTTCAGGACTTTCCAGGCCTGGAAAATGAAATTGTAAAATTCCATGACTTTCCAGGTTTTCCATGACCTGTACGAACCCTGTACCATTTGGACAGAAAAGGCGCCCCTTTCATAACGTTGCATCTGGGCTCCTGTTTTCCTATACCTTTTACTGAAAAAAGGTACTCCTTTTCATGTACATTCTTCTGCATTGCTTTCTAAGCCCTCTAAATGAAGTTAATGGACAATGAACTGTACAGGAGAACATCAAGCATTACCCGAAAGAAATGGCAACCAAAAGTCAAATTTTATCTATTCAGTTTCTGATCCTGTTGTATCAAAATGACAAATTTCCCTATACCTCAAATTGTGGTATCCCTACCCTTTCATGTACCTAAAGGCTGATAAAGGTACCCCTTTCAGGCAGAGCCTCTTTCAAAAGGGCCATAAGAGAGACTACAGTCTTGACTGCAATTATGCACCCTATTGAAATAAAGAGTCTTTTTTTTCATTTTTTAAATAAATAAAGAGTCATTGTGCTAATGTGTTCCTTGCCTGGGAAGGGGTTACTTCCTATAATGGCCTATACAGGGAGGCTCTGCCCGAAAGGGGTACCTTTTTCAGGCTTCAGGTACATAAAAGGGTAAGGATTTCATAAGTTGAGGTATAAAAGGGTAGCGAAATCAGTCATTTAGGTATTTAATAGGGCCTTTTTAATTATAATATTTCGAATAGACACCCCTTATGGCTGTAACAGTTTATTTATTAAGCACTACATGAAAATGAGAACAAGAGTTCCTAAAGTAGGTATGTGAAAGGGGTACCTTTTTTCAATAAAAAGGTATATAAGAGGGGTACCTTTTCTGCCATAATGGTATATAAAAGGGTAAGGGGTCAGACCTCAGGGCAGAGCCTCCCCTTGGCAAGATAATTCACATCTACAAGTTGGTATTATTATGGCACAAAAGTGTCTCCCTCCGCTCAGGAGTTTAAGAGGTATTTGCAACTCGTTAGGGCCATTATACCAAAATGCTAAGTGGTGATCTGAAATGTACTTAGAACTTATAATATTAGTAGCCTCTTCCAGGCATTCAGTTAGTTGGGTAGGCTCAAATATTATTATCAACCTTTTTTGGGGAAATGAGCCCACATGCACCCTCCAGAGAATGCAAAAAAAAACATGGCCTGACACAAATTAATTAAGCCTATTAGTTAGGGTGCAGCAAAAAAAAAACAGCAGTGTGAAATAACAGAGAGAAAGGTCTGGTGTGGGGAGGGAACTAACTGTTACAGTATTCTTCTGCCTTCCACACGGTGCTTCTCCCTATGTTTTTCTGTGCTATTTATAAGTGATGCACCCCAACTAACTGAAAGCCTGGACAGAAATTTTTAGCAATTATTGAATGAGGCTGAGTAGGATATGCAGAATTCTGCAGATCAAGGAGGATATTATCCACAGAGGCCGAAGGCCGAGGTGGATAACACCCTCCGTGATCTGCAGAATTCATATCCTACAAAAGCCGAATAGACCAATTTCGATATATATTAAAATTCAGGCCAAAACAATAGACCTCAGGACGAGGCTCTGGGGAATAAATACAGAGTTTGCGGGGTTTATTCCCCAGAGCCTCATAATGAGCTCTATTATTTTAGGCTGAATTTTAATATATCGAAATTGGTCTATTCAATAATTGCTTTATTATTCATTCAAAATATTTCCCCGTTCTTAAAGGAGTTTCGCCAGTTCGCTCTTTGTTTTTCCCATCACCAAAAATAACACAACCTTGTCCCCAAGTTTTCTCGGTCAACGGTCCAATAATCTGCAGCAGGCTGCACTTTTGACGTCATTTTGATGTCATAGGTTCAATAATTTGCTGCAGGCTGCACTATTGATGTCATTGGTTCAATATTTGGTGAACAGCAGCTGGTTATGGTGAATTATGCGTATGGTTTTGACCAATCAGAAACAGGGAAATATTTTGAATGAATAATAAATGCAATAATATCATAGGTTCAATATTTTCTACACTCTTATTTCACTAGTCTACCCATCAATTTCATATGAGAGTCCCTAGCCCTCAGGTCTCATAAACAAGGTGCTAAATGATTTATTTGTCTTATATTTGTTTATGTTAGGCACTCAGCCAAACATTTTGTATAGACAATGTAAAAAAGAAGAATCTCCATTGAAGTTTTATTGAATAACCTATTCCTTAATGAACAGGGTTTGTCATGTTTAATTTTCATAGTAAGTTACACATCTTGATTGGCACCTGTGGGTAAATTAAGATATAATCATCTAAGCCATCCTCTTGCTACAGCTAAGGTAAGGCCTAAACTATGTACACTGTACCAAAGACACAACATGCATGGTACTGAAGAAAGCATTCATTGTCCAAGAAAGAAGTTCTCATAATAATAATTCTTCTGTCTTTGACATGAAAGTAAAGCAGTATACGTGAAAGGCAGTACTAAGAATGTTAAAGCCTTTTAATTGATTTTAATTTTTTCATTTGATTTATGACTACACGGCATGTGCATCTCTAAATGCCAGAGCTACCACAGCTTTTTGATGTCCACTGTATTCACAGATCACCTCCCCTTGCTCCAGATTCCAAAGGCGTGCCATGTTGTCAGATGACGCTGAAGCCAAGAAGAATGATCAAACGAATTAACAGTATTAATGGTACATATAATAAATAATATCTGTGGTCACTATACCCATGACCACTGAGTGAGATCCCAAAAACCCCACTCTCATGTAAATGATGTACTTATTTATATTAAATATTTTAATTAGTCTGTTTTTTTAAAGATTAAATGTAATCAAGAACAAAACTAGATATAAGTTGTCAACTTTTAAAGTTTCAGGTAACAACAAACTGATGTTTCTTTATCTAGGGAGACACTAATTTTGTCTTTTTAAATATACCGGAGGAGGGTAAGTTGTGTTCTAAAAGGCAGATTTTGGATTAAGGAGTATTTTTGCTCATAATTTTCATTTCAGTCATTTTAATGTCACTATCAGTATTCCAAAAGATATTAATCTCAGTTTCACCATCACCTGAGCCCTACATGTACATGGATGGATCTCTTTTTCCCTGTGTTACTAATCATTTCTTTCATTCTGAAAACATCACCAGGTATAATTAGCACCTGTATATAATACCTGTGATAAGATACTGTGAGTCTTCAGAGAAGGCACAATCCCAAACCCATCTTTGATTGGTTTCTTTCAAAGTCTTTTAAGAGAGAAGTCTGCTGTCTGCCATATATTAACTGTTGTGTCTGCAGATGTTGTGGCTAAGAAGCTAAAAACAAAATGGCAAAGAAAGAGATAATTCGACAAACCACTGAATAAGTGTTAAAGTTAGTGTGCCAAATATATTCACAAATTAAAATGCCATCTTCAGGTCTTTTGGTTTCCAATATTGTTTACAATAATTTCAACCTTCATTTTCTCAGTAGTCAAGAAAAAATGAAGAGGAAGAAGAGCTAAACAAATGATTTTCAGTTTTTCAGATAGGTCTTATTGCGATCTTTCATTTAAAAAAAAATAGAAGAAAAAAGATTAAAATTGATTCTATGTAAAGTAATGAATACAAAAACTTTCTTTGCATGAATTTTGTCTAATTGATAGCTGTCAGTAGGTTTCCATGAGAAGTAAACTTGGACTAAACAATGGCTAGCATCCCATCAAGGAGCAAATAGAAATACAACAGTTTACTTTGTGAAAGTCAAGAGTGATCATCACAGTAGATTTCAATTTAAGCAATAAGAATCTGAAGACTGAAAAAATCAGGGCGTCAACAGGATTTGAACCCATGACCTCCGCGATACCGGTGTGATGCTCTACCAACTGAGCTATGCAGCCACACATTGGGAGCGAGGTCAATTTAAACAAAAAATTGACCTCGATCTTAATGTGTGGCTTCATATCTCAGTTGGTAATGCATCGCACCGGTATCGCTTAGGTCACAGGTTCAAATCCTGTTGACGCCCTGATTTTTTCACTGAGTGACAGGCTTCTTCTTTCCAATTGCTTAAATTGAAATTTACTGCGATGATCACTCTTCACTTTCATCTACAAATGCAGTTCAAATATGAATTATTTTGCTTTATGTATCAGAAACTGGGGATAAGCAGCAGCACTTGCTTGATGGACCACTTTAATACAGACAATAAAATGTACTCACCATGAATCTGGACTAAACAGGCATTTAAGGGCTGCTCTTTTATGTGCCCTAGGGATTTTTGTCCTGGGGTGCAGCATGGTTGGATCATCTTTGGTTCCTCCAGTTAAGCTCCATACATAACAGTTACCCTTCATTAACAAAAAATGAAAACTGGTAATTAAAACCAATATTACTGAATGGAAAAGAGAAACATGCTGGGATTTTTTATAAGATTCTCATACTCCTTTATAATTCATCAACTGATAAGAAGTTAAAACAAAAAAATTTCAATTGATCACAAAAGGAAGAATTTAAACGCCTAAATTAATTTGATCTAATCTTTGCTTATGTTTACATCTTAATTTTAGTTTTGATTCAGATAATGTAACTATCAAACACTTGAAAGAGTGTTTCCACCTTTAGAATGTCACATTATATTTCTTTTAAAGAAAGACCTGTCTACATACAAAATCTATGGATGTAACAAACTCACAAAGTGTCACCAGCTCTCAGATAGCTCAGTTGATAGAGCACTGCTCTGTTTGAGTCCCGTTGTTGTTGTTGTTGTTGTTTTTTCAGGCTTAAATTTCACAATTACTTAAGTTGTGTGCATAACTGTGATGATCAATAATGTCTTCATATCTTTCTCCACAGTTCTAAATATATGATCATTCAAATATCAATTTGTATATTACCTGATTATTGACAGCTGCCATGTAGGACGCTTCTCTGTCAATACTAATGGACAGGATGGAAGCATCAGATTCTGGAATCTAAAGAAAAAAATAAAAATAGCAAAAAGGCTACAATGGTCCGGTAATAAAGTAGGAAATGTGGATTGTTTAGTTATTTTACTGTTAAAAAAGTCAATCTTTGTCAGCGTACAAGTCTTGCAGCCAATAAAGGCTAAACTGACCAATCACTTTTACCCAATCAGACTGGTAACACCATCGATTAACCTCCACAGGTTTTTTATTCACAAAAAAATAACTCTTGCACGCCTTGCATGCCTACATACATGTTTAACTATTGCTACCATAGAAGAAGAAGAATATGTAATGGATCTTGGTGGGGGCAAGGGTATTTAAGAAACAGAAAACATATACCATTGTTACTGCCGTTACGCGTGACGTTACGTACCCTATGACCCAAGATGCGTTGCGAGTTAAAAAGCATGTGCTCGACGGAACTAGTGACGGCTATTCGTTTCGTGTGGGAAATCGTTTTTATCGCCCCCTTTATACCATTGTTGTCAAGGATTTAAGGACACAAACGTAAGTTTTTATTCTCTTTCTTACTACTAGCGTTTTTCAGGTAGTTTATCATTGTAATTTTCGTTTTATTTCAGTTTTCGAAACTGTACAAATTGTCCACACATCGCTCAAGTAAACTGGTTTCATTACATGTACGCATCTTCTTGTTTGTGTTAATTTCATCGTTTTATGCGACCACATTTCGTTTCGAAAGTTTCTCCTTCATCGCATTCTGGATTATTGAAACTTATTCTACGTTTGTTTGCAAAGCTCAGGCGAATGGTTCGCCGCTAATCGCTTATTTCGATGCAACTGTGTGAGAAGCGAATACTGAAAGATTAACTAGTGCCCAGTCCATCATGAATGAAGAACATGTCGTCGAAGGCGCTGAGTCTGGGAGCATTCCGAATGAAAACATTCCCGATACTCGTGTAAGGAGATTAACTGAAAAGGGTCGAGAAGGAGAAAATACGGCGACTGAAAAATGATCAAACCGCCAAAATATCTGCCGTTTCAAAACAAAGGAATGCTCTTACAAGCTTAATGGAAAAATGAGAACAATCTTCATTTAGTGAAATCAGAGGCTATTGTTTTGTGAATAAAAAACCTGTGGAGGTTAATCGATGGTGTTACCAGTCTGATTGGGTAAAAGTGATTGGTCAGTTTAGCCTTTATTGGCTGCAAGACTTGTACGCTGACAAAGATTGACTTTTTAACAGTAAAATAACTAAACAATCCACATTTCCTACTTTATTACCGGACCATTGTAGCCTTTTTGCTATTTTTATTTTTTTCTTTAGATTCCAGAATCTGATGCTTCCATCCTGTCCATTAGTATTGACAGAGAAGCGTCCTACATGGCAGCTGTCAATAATCAGGTAATATACAAATTGATATTTGAATGATCATATATTTAGAACTGTGGAGAAAGATATGAAGACATTATTGATCATCACAGTTATGCACACAACTTAAGTAATTGTGAAATTTAAGCCTGAAAAAACAACAACAACAACAACAACGGGACTCAAACAGAGCAGTGCTCTATCAACTGAGCTATCTGAGAGCTGGTGACACTTTGTGAGTTTGTTACATCCATAGATTTTGTATGTAGACAGGTCTTTCTTTAAAAGAAATATAATGTGACATTCTAAAGGTGGAAACACTCTTTCAAGTGTTTGATAGTTACATTATCTGAATCAAAACTAAAATTAAGATGTAAACATAAGCAAAGATTAGATCAAATTAATTTAGGCGTTTAAATTCTTCCTTTTGTGATCAATTGAAATTTTTTTGTTTTAACTTCTTATCAGTTGATGAATTATAAAGGAGTATGAGAATCTTATAAAAAATCCCAGCATGTTTCTCTTTTCCATTCAGTAATATTGGTTTTAATTACCAGTTTTCATTTTTTGTTAATGAAGGGTAACTGTTATGTATGGAGCTTAACTGGAGGAACCAAAGATGATCCAACCATGCTGCACCCCAGGACAAAAATCCCTAGGGCACATAAAAGAGCAGCCCTTAAATGCCTGTTTAGTCCAGATTCATGGTGAGTACATTTTATTGTCTGTATTAAAGTGGTCCATCAAGCAAGTGCTGCTGCTTATCCCCAGTTTCTGATACATAAAGCAAAATAATTCATATTTGAACTGCATTTGTAGATGAAAGTGAAGAGTGATCATCGCAGTAAATTTCAATTTAAGCAATTGGAAAGAAGAAGCCTGTCACTCAGTGAAAAAATCAGGGCGTCAACAGGATTTGAACCTGTGACCTAAGCGATACCGGTGCGATGCATTACCAACTGAGATATGAAGCCACACATTAAGATCGAGGTCAATTTTTTGTTTAAATTGACCTCGCTCCCAATGTGTGGCTGCATAGCTCAGTTGGTAGAGCATCACACCGGTATCGCGGAGGTCATGGGTTCAAATCCTGTTGACGCCCTGATTTTTTCAGTCTTCAGATTCTTATTGCTTAAATTGAAATCTACTGTGATGATCACTCTTGACTTTCACAAAGTAAACTGTTGTATTTCTATTTGCTCCTTGATGGGATGCTAGCCATTGTTTAGTCCAAGTTTACTTCTCATGGAAACCTACTGACAGCTATCAATTAGACAAAATTCATGCAAAGAAAGTTTTTGTATTCATTACTTTACATAGAATCAATTTTAATCTTTTTTCTTCTATTTTTTTTAAATGAAAGATCGCAATAAGACCTATCTGAAAAACTGAAAATCATTTGTTTAGCTCTTCTTCCTCTTCATTTTTTCTTGACTACTGAGAAAATGAAGGTTGAAATTATTGTAAACAATATTGGAAACCAAAAGACCTGAAGATGGCATTTTAATTTGTGAATATATTTGGCACACTAACTTTAACACTTATTCAGTGGTTTGTCGAATTATCTCTTTCTTTGCCATTTTGTTTTTAGCTTCTTAGCCACAACATCTGCAGACACAACAGTTAATATATGGCAGACAGCAGACTTCTCTCTTAAAAAGACTTTGAAAGAAACCAATCAAAGATGGGTTTGGGATTGTGCCTTCTCTGAAGACTCACAGTATCTTATCACAGGTATTATATACAGGTGCTAATTATACCTGGTGATGTTTTCAGAATGAAAGAAATGATTAGTAACACAGGGAAAAAGAGATCCATCCATGTACATGTAGGGCTCAGGTGATGGTGAAACTGAGATTAATATCTTTTGGAATACTGATAGTGACATTAAAATGACTGAAATGAAAATTATGAGCAAAAATACTCCTTAATCCAAAATCTGCCTTTTAGAACACAACTTACCCTCCTCCGGTATATTTAAAAAGACAAAAATTAGTGTCTCCCTAGATAAAGAAACATCAGTTTGTTGTTACCTGAAACTTTAAAAGTTGACAACTTATATCTAGTTTTGTTCTTGATTACATTTAATCTTTAAAAAAACAGACTAATTAAAAATATTTAATATAAATAAGTACATCATTTACATGAGAGTGGGGTTTTTGGGATCTCACTCAGTGGTCATGGGTATAGTGACCACAGATATTATTTATTATATGTACCATTAATACTGTTAATTCGTTTGATCATTCTTCTTGGCTTCAGCGTCATCTGACAACATGGCACGCCTTTGGAATCTGGAGCAAGGGGAGGTGATCTGTGAATACAGTGGACATCAAAAAGCTGTGGTAGCTCTGGCATTTAGAGATGCACATGCCGTGTAGTCATAAATCAAATGAAAAAATTAAAATCAATTAAAAGGCTTTAACATTCTTAGTACTGCCTTTCACGTATACTGCTTTACTTTCATGTCAAAGACAGAAGAATTATTATTATGAGAACTTCTTTCTTGGACAATGAATGCTTTCTTCAGTACCATGCATGTTGTGTCTTTGGTACAGTGTACATAGTTTAGGCCTTACCTTAGCTGTAGCAAGAGGATGGCTTAGATGATTATATCTTAATTTACCCACAGGTGCCAATCAAGATGTGTAACTTACTATGAAAATTAAACATGACAAACCCTGTTCATTAAGGAATAGGTTATTCAATAAAACTTCAATGGAGATTCTTCTTTTTTACATTGTCTATACAAAATGTTTGGCTGAGTGCCTAACATAAACAAATATAAGACAAATAAATCATTTAGCACCTTGTTTATGAGACCTGAGGGCTAGGGACTCTCATATGAAATTGATGGGTAGACTAGTGAAATAAGAGTGTAGAAAATATTGAACCTATGATATTATTGCATTTATTATTCATTCAAAATATTTCCCTGTTTCTGATTGGTCAAAACCATACGCATAATTCACCATAACCAGCTGCTGTTCACCAAATATTGAACCAATGACATCAATAGTGCAGCCTGCAGCAAATTATTGAACCTATGACATCAAAATGACGTCAAAAGTGCAGCCTGCTGCAGATTATTGGACCGTTGACCGAGAAAACTTGGGGACAAGGTTGTGTTATTTTTGGTGATGGGAAAAACAAAGAGCGAACTGGCGAAACTCCTTTAAGAACGGGGAAATATTTTGAATGAATAATAAAGCAATTATTGAATAGACCAATTTCGATATATTAAAATTCAGCCTAAAATAATAGAGCTCATTATGAGGCTCTGGGGAATAAACCCCGCAAACTCTGTATTTATTCCCCAGAGCCTCGTCCTGAGGTCTATTGTTTTGGCCTGAATTTTAATATATATCGAAATTGGTCTATTCGGCTTTTGTAGGATATGAATTCTGCAGATCACGGAGGGTGTTATCCACCTCGGCCTTCGGCCTCTGTGGATAATATCCTCCTTGATCTGCAGAATTCTGCATATCCTACTCAGCCTCATTCAATAATTGCTAAAAAATTTCTGTCCAGGCTTTCAGTTAGTTGGGGTGCATCACTTATAAATAGCACAGAAAAACATAGGGAGAAGCACCGTGTGGAAGGCAGAAGAATACTGTAACAGTTAGTTCCCTCCCCACACCAGACCTTTCTCTCTGTTATTTCACACTGCTGTTTTTTTTTTGCTGCACCCTAACTAATAGGCTTAATTAATTTGTGTCAGGCCATGTTTTTTTTGCATTCTCTGGAGGGTGCATGTGGGCTCATTTCCCCAAAAAAGGTTGATAATAATATTTGAGCCTACCCAACTAACTGAATGCCTGGAAGAGGCTACTAATATTATAAGTTCTAAGTACATTTCAGATCACCACTTAGCATTTTGGTATAATGGCCCTAACGAGTTGCAAATACCTCTTAAACTCCTGAGCGGAGGGAGACACTTTTGTGCCATAATAATACCAACTTGTAGATGTGAATTATCTTGCCAAGGGGAGGCTCTGCCCTGAGGTCTGACCCCTTACCCTTTTATATACCATTATGGCAGAAAAGGTACCCCTCTTATATACCTTTTTATTGAAAAAAGGTACCCCTTTCACATACCTACTTTAGGAACTCTTGTTCTCATTTCATGTAGTGCTTAATAAATAAACTGTTACAGCCATAAGGGGTGTCTATTCGAAATATTATAATTAAAAAGGCCCTATTAAATACCTAAATGACTGATTTCGCTACCCTTTTATACCTCAACTTATGAAATCCTTACCCTTTTATGTACCTGAAGCCTGAAAAAGGTACCCCTTTCGGGCAGAGCCTCCCTGTATAGGCCATTATAGGAAGTAACCCCTTCCCAGGCAAGGAACACATTAGCACAATGACTCTTTATTTATTTAAAAAATGAAAAAAAAGACTCTTTATTTCAATAGGGTGCATAATTGCAGTCAAGACTGTAGTCTCTCTTATGGCCCTTTTGAAAGAGGCTCTGCCTGAAAGGGGTACCTTTATCAGCCTTTAGGTACATGAAAGGGTAGGGATACCACAATTTGAGGTATAGGGAAATTTGTCATTTTGATACAACAGGATCAGAAACTGAATAGATAAAATTTGACTTTTGGTTGCCATTTCTTTCGGGTAATGCTTGATGTTCTCCTGTACAGTTCATTGTCCATTAACTTCATTTAGAGGGCTTAGAAAGCAATGCAGAAGAATGTACATGAAAAGGAGTACCTTTTTTCAGTAAAAGGTATAGGAAAACAGGAGCCCAGATGCAACGTTATGAAAGGGGCGCCTTTTCTGTCCAAATGGTACAGGGTTCGTACAGGTCATGGAAAACCTGGAAAGTCATGGAATTTACAATTTCATTTTCCAGGCCTGGAAAGTCCTGAAATTTAGGTGTAGGTCATGGAAAGTCATGGAAAATCAGTATGTTTTCTATGAATGAAAGGCATTAAGATTCAAAGTTGAAAAATTAACTGGCAAGTCCAAAAATCAAATGTAATTTCAGCTGAATAAATGATTGTTTTGACACTACTGCCGGAGGGAAATAGCTTAACTTAGGTCATGGAATATTTCAAAAAGTCATGGAAAAAGTCATGGAAAGTCATGGAATTTTGACAGGTCATAACTGTACGAACCCTGTGGTATATAAAAGGACAAGGGCAGAGCTTCCCCACCAAAAATGTTTTGGACCACCCCTCCTCCTCCAGGCTTGGCAGAGAATGCCTTAAATTCAACGAGCATTGTTTATGTTGTTACACCATACAACTAATCATTGCTTCATTAATTTTGATACATTTCTTTTTTTTTTTTTAATTTTTGTTGTGTTCCTTTTTCATATCTGGGCAAGATTTGGGTTATCATCTGGGCATATTTAAAATTCTAGAGTTGCTGATCTCCTGCAAAAGAACTATATTGCAGACCGACTTACAATACATTATCCAGTCCAAGCCCTTCACGACCTTCACGACCTTCACTATAGCCTGTGTCGGGGAGGGCGACTGCGACACATGCTAGACATGCTAGTACCTTACCAAGGCTTTGTAATAAATCCACCTACCCTCCCCTCCGTTAAGATACCCCAACCTACTACTCCCTGTTCTTTCGTTGCCTTGCTAGCCTCGTTTCTATGTATGTGGGCCGGGCAGGAAGAAGAAGTAGAAAGGGGCATAGCTATCGCAATCGCATGAGAATTTTACCGGTTTTTATCGCCGTTTTACGTTCTTGAAATAACTTGCCTCAAAGTTGTGGACTTCACGACCATTATTATTTCTCCTATGGTTAAACTGTTCGTTCTTTGTGGTACAAAAAGTCAGGGGACTCTACTCTCGGTCAAGGAAGATAGTCTGGGAGTGTTTTACGATGACTGAGTCATGCAACTGTTTCTGATCTCCACGTACGCGTTGCATTCTTTCCCAGCATCTGACTAAGATCAAAAGACGGAGCTGTGTATGGTATATTTATTTCACCAATCCTAAAGATGTTTTTTTGTCAAGTGAATTATTTTGGACGCGATTTATGATAAATGACAGTTGGAAAACTGTTAGTACAGCAGCGTACGTAAGTCTCAAACGGCTGTAGGCTTACTAGTAATCATGGTAAGTAAGTCAACTTAAAGTTTTCTTTATCTTCATGCCTCATCGTGTATGTATGTTGCATCACACAGCCTTTTAAGTCCGCTTAATGGCCCATAGATTGAATAATTAATTCATTGTTTCCATCGATGCTATTGAGACCTTGTTATCCATTCATGCTTGCGCTATGGTGAGGCCGAGGAGATGGCGTGATTTCAGTCTACTTGTTGAAGTCAGGAACGCGTCCAGTAAACGAATACATTGTGACAAGCTTTTGCATGAAAACCTGTTTCCTTATATATTCTAGGAAAAGTGGCAGATTTTTCTTGGAAGAGTTTTCATTCAAAGTCAATTTTTAATAATTGAGATAAGGATCTATAATTTTTTCTTTGCATCCTTCAATTATTGTTGTAACTTAGCCAAAACCCAGGTTTAACATTAACCAATCACAGTACACATGGACAAACAGTGCAGTGAACCAACTTAAAGCAAATATATAATAGAGTGAACTCTGCAAAAAACCCTCTTTGGTGAGTAGGGGTGGCACAGTGGTGAGAGTGCCTGCCTCCCACCAGAGGCAATGTGGCCTGGTTTCGATTCTGTCCTGGTGCCATATTATGTCGGTTGAGTTTGTTGATGGTTCTCGCCTTGTTTTAAGGGTTTTTCTCTAGGTACTTCGGGTTTTCTGCCTCCTGAAAAACCAACAGTTCCAATCCCAGTTGGATCAGGAAAGAGTAGCGGCATGAAAACCAGCTAGGACTGCTTCCTCTCTATATAAATATTATAATTTATTTACTATTTGTGGAACAGGATTTTTCAAGCCAATCACAAAGTACAGTAATGCAAAACTATTTCAGATGCGAATTGCCTTCAGCAAACAAGTACAGACTGCTCTTGCTGTATCCTGATTGCTGCAGATAGCCATAAAGAAAAACTATAAGCCAGTGCAGTAGACAAAGGTCAATAATGAAAACCAATAGATAAATCATTGGAGCAGTTTTCATGAGAGTGTTGAACATAATGTTATTCATAGTTTCTTTGGTTTTGTGGTTACTTCATCATCTGATTGGTTTAAAAATACTTGTGCCACTTTGTCATCCAATTAAAAGGGAAACTAACCACTGTCACACGTTTTCAGTACTTCCCTTCATTTCCACATATTTACTTGGAGTTTTATGTGGTCCATTAGATAACCTGCGATCAGGCGTCCCTTATATTTTTTGTCGCGGCGGGAAGGTACGCCTGATACAATTACTTGACTATTTGTCTGCCGCCCCCTAATTAAAATATCTGTCCGCGCGAGTAATCAAGCAGAATTTAATACCGGAAGTCTTGTGTGTTATCGACAGATTGGATCGAAATCCACCAATCACAGCCATTAGTGTGACCTTCAGACCTTCTTTACGTAATGCTAGCGGGCTGTGATTGGTGGATTTCGATCCGATCTGTCGATAACATGTATGATTGACGGAAATTTTTGAAAGGTTTCCGCGGGTGTTTTGTTTTCGAAAGTCGCGTATCAACGAAAACGGTGGTAATACATATTTTTCACTCTTGCCTAATCCCGTCGGTAGCACCGCCAAAATATCTCTCCCATGGCATGCGATTCTATGAATGCATTCTATTTGTTCATCATTGAGAGTTTTGTTCACAAAACTCTGAAGAGAAGCATTTAAAGCTGACAAAAACTCGCTCTATTCGCTCGCCTCATCAGACGTCACGATGGAATTCATCAGCACGCGGGATTTTTTTTTAACGGAAATCACGACCGCCACTAAGGTAGCCAATCATGGCTCAGTTCTAAGTACCTTTTTGTTTCTTGACCAATCAGAGAAAAGTCCAGATTCTGGACTAGCAACAGACAAATAGTCAAGTAATTGTATCAGGCGTACCTTCCCGCAGCGACAAAAAATGTAAGGGACGCCTGATCGCAGATTAATCCATTAGATTGTCTGTGTTCTTTGTGATTGGTCAGTATGATTACTGTGAGTTTGGTTTTACGCAGGACTTTTGGCCAGTATTTGAAAATTGGATGTCAAAAATGTGCTTTAGAGTCTGCTCAAATGAACATTTTATAAAGCAACAGTGAAAAATAAACACTTTTATCTAAAAATTGGGCTGGGTTATTAAATTATACCAAGCCATTATGTGGTCACACTGCCCTCTTGTTGGTTGACTGTTAGATTCTGCTCTCAGTCATCAGATGCTGCATCTCTTCATGCCTTGGAGCTGCTTATGAACGAATTCTTCAATGCTTCAACCAACAACCATCGGAAAAGAGAAATAGGTATTTATTTATAATTATTTAAAGACCCAGTTTTTGCCAGGATGCATTGTGTCATGTTCAGCTTGAAAAAATAATAGAAACCTGGCTGCCATGTGAACCAAAACAAAAACAGACATGTGAAAAGCATAATGGTCAATACTGGGTCTTAACCTGCCACAGCACATCAATGAACAGTGACTCTCAAGTGACCAACACCACCTTAACATCTCCAGACTGGTTTCTGAAGCCTAACAGTTTTAGAGCATGAGTGTTTCTTTAATTTGCACTCAACTATGTTTTGTTAGATATGCACCGGGTGTCCATGTGCTTCTACGACTGAAAGTGGGTCTAGCTTTATGCATGTAGTTGGCATCCTTGAGCATAGGAGCACTTCTTATGGGGTCTCCTCCTTTTCCTTCCGCTCTTATCAGTTTGACAGTACCTGTTTCTCTTCTGTGTGGGGTTATTCATGGATGGGTTGCTAGGATTTGCCAGCCCTGGGAGCAGTTTCCATCTCTATAGCTGTTAAAATGTTAAGATACAGTTGTGTGTACATATTATTGCAAATTTTCAAAAACTTCTCCAAGAAGGTAGTACAGATACCGTTAGAAATCTTTGGATTAGTTTTAAGGTGTATGGGGGTTTTTTGCGGACAAAATTTCGAACGTGAATACATCAATGTTTTGTCAAATAAATTATTGTTACGCGTAATAATACAAATTTGAAAATAACATAAATCAATTTCGTCCAGAAATACATCAATTTTGAGTGACATACATCGATGTTGTATAGCTTAAATCGCTTTCCTGAATCATTCGTGCGTGACCGTATACAACTAAAAGATGCGCGATAAAACTAAAAGATGAGGAAGCGGAAATAGAAGTGACCGGAAGTCGGTTAGAAGAAGAGGCTAATATGGCGGAAATAGAAGTGACCGGAAGTCGTCTAGAAGAAGAGGCCAATGGCGGAAATAGAAGGGGATTAGTGAGATGCTCGGATTTGGCTGCCCAACATCGACGGATTATTTATTCCTTTGGTAGACTACTGAAATGGCGCAGAAGGACAAAGGAACACTGCGTCCTGCGACTCGGCTTAACTTTTTTAGTAGCCGTTTTTTATTTTTGGCATGTAAGAGTGTTGTCTATTAAACCATGTTTGCATACACAGCTTCCGAAGCATAATAGATGTTATGGAATGGACTATGATGGGGCATTTGCCCAGCTTTTCGGCTCTCGGGAGGGGGGAATTTGAAAACAAAATTTCCAAAAATTCAAATGCCCGAGGGATTGCCCGGGGTGATCTTTAAGCTTCGATTTGATTGTACATTATATCGGCAGTTAAAGATATTTATTGAATTGCGATAAATTGTTGTGGATTTGTTGTGGACGAATTCGCCAAGCTTCGCAAGGTTCTGCATCAGTCAATTGAAACCACGTGCCCCCCGAGCCCCGGGACATAGCGGGGAATTTAATATTTACCCAGTGTTAAAATATGGCTTATTTCCCCTTATTTCCAACTTATATTTCATGTTTAAAATTGTTCTCAATACATAGCAAACAGATGTAACGTGACTCATATAGCCAAACGGGAGATCTATCGGATTAATCTCTGGCTATAACGCGCAGCCGTAGATCACTAACAGCAAGAACGGCAAATGAAGAAATGTCAAGAACCGTAGGGTCGTTCATAAGTCTTAAAATCTGAGATCTCCCCCACTGCAATGTCTTCATTCGGCGACTAAAAAAGTTAAGCGAGTCGAAGGACGCAGTATCCGTTTGTCCTTCTGCGCCATTTCAGTAGTCTACCAAAGGAATAAATAATCCGTCGATGTTGGGCAGCCAAATCCGAGAATCTCACTAATCCCCTTCTATTTCCGCCATTGGCCTCTTCTTCTAGACGACTTCCGGTCACTTATTTTCGCCATATTAGCCTGTTCTTCTAGCCAACTTCCAGTCACTTCTATTTCCGCTTCCTCATCTTTTAGTTTTATCGCGCATCTTTTAGTTGTATACGGTCACGCACGAATGATTTAGGAAAGCGATTCAAGCTATACAAACATCGATGTATGTCACTCAAAATTAATATATTCTGGACGAAATTGATTTATGTTATTTTCAACTTTGTATTATTACGCATAACAATAATTTATTGACAAAACATTGATGTATTCACGTTCGAAATTTTGTCCGCAAAAAACCCCCATA
>JAHPZR010021285.1:0-20847 GCA_019787425.1 Platygyra sinensis | reverse complement strand
CAAAGATTTCTAACGGTATCTGTACTACCTTCTTGGAGAAGTTTTTAAAATTTGCAATAATATGTACACACAACTGTATCTTAACATTTTAACAGCTATAGAGATGGAAACTGCTCCCAGGGCTGGCAAATCCTAGCAACCCATCCATGAATAACCCCACACAGAGAGAAACAGGTACCTGTCAAACTGATAAGACGGAAGGAAAGGGAGGAACCCCATAAGAAGTGCTCCTATGCTCAAGGATGCCAACTACATGCATAAAGCTAGACCCACAGAGCACATGGACACCCACGGTGCATATCTAACAAAACATAGTTGATGCAAATTAAAGAAACACTCATGCTCTAAACTGTTAGGCTTCAGAAACCAGTCTGGAGATGTTGAGGTGTGTGGTCACTTGAGAGTCACTGTTCATTGAGTGTCTGTGCAGGTTAAGACCCCAGTATTGACCATTATGCTTTTCACATGTCTGTTTTTTGTTTTGCTTCACATGGCAGCCAGTTTCTATTATTTTCCAAGCAGAACATGACACCATGCATCCTGGCCAAAACTGGGTCTTTAAATAATTTATAAATAAATACCTATTTCTCTTTTCCGATGGTTGTTGGTTTGAAGCATTGAAGAATTCGTTCATAAGCAGCTCCAAGGCATGAAGCGATGCAGCATCTGGATGACTGAGAGCAGAATCTAACAGTCAACCACAAGAGGGCAGTGTGACCACATAATGGCTTGGTATAATTTAATAACCCAGCCCAATTTTTAGAAAAAAGTGTTTATTTTTCACTGTTGCTTTATAAAATGTTCATTTGAGCAGACTCTAAAGCACATTTTGGACACCCAATTTTCAATACTGGCTAAAAGCCTGCATAAAACCAAACTCATAGTAATCATACTGACCAATCACAAGACCACAGACAATCTAATGGACCACATAAAACTCCAAGTAAATATGTGGAACTGAAGGGAAGTATTCTGAAAAACGTGTGACAGTGGTTAGTTTCCCTTTTAATTGGATGACAAAGTGGCACAAGTATTTTTAACCAATCAGATGATGACGTAACGCAAAACCAAAGAAACTATGAATAACATTATGTTCAACACTCTCATGAAAACTGCTCCAATGATTTATCTATTGGTTTTAATTATTGACCTTTGTCTACTGCTCTGACCTATAGGTTTTCTTTATGGCTATCTGCAGCAATCAGGACAGAGCAAGAGCAGTCTGTACTTGTTTGCTGAAGGCAATTTGCATCTGAAATGGTTTTGCATTACTGTACTTTGTGATTGGCTTGAAATCCTGTTCCACAAATAGTTAATAAATTATAATATTTATATAGAGAGGAAGCAGTCCTAGCTGGTTTTCATGCAGCTACTCTATCCTGATCCAACTGGGATTGGAACTGTTGGTTTTCAGAAGGTAGAAAACCCGAAGTACCTGGAGAAAAACCCTTAAAACAAGGCGAGAACCATCAACAAACTCAACCGCCATAATATGCACCAGGACAGAATCGAAACCAGGCCACATTGCCTCTGGTGGGAGGCAGGCGCTCTCACCACTGTGTGCCACCCCTACTCACCAAAGAGGGTTTTTGCGGTGTTCACTCTATTTATATATTTGCTTTAAGCCCTGGTCAAACGGCTCATGATAGTCGATGATAGTCAATGATAGTTGAGCGCGCGCTTCCGTTTGACCACCAACTATCATGCACTATCATTGACTATCATCCACTATCATTCAGTTTGAGCTTGTTCAAATTCTTCATGATAGTCGATGATAGTTTTTCTCGTTTGACCACGCGTATGATAGTTCGTGATAGTTTTCGGTCAGTTGTTTTGGTAATCACTGGCCCGATGGCGCTCAGAAAACATGCTGCCGCCCTCTTTCGTCGCAAAAAATTCATGCTTTGACAAGTTTGTCTTACGGGACGCCATTTAGTATTTACATTTTTACGCAGAAAGAGCTTGAGACTCGCTGCTCTCGTGACTTTGCTTGCGCGACTGCCGGTGAACTATCGTCAACTATCACGATCTTCTTTAGCCGTTTGACCATGTGAATGATAGTTGGTGATAGTTGATGATAGTTAGGGGAGAATCAACTATCATCGACTATCACGCGCCGTTTGACCAGGGCTTTAAGTCGGTTCACTGCACTGTTTGTCCATGTGTACTGTGATTGGTTAATGTTAAACCTGGGTTTTGGCTAAGTTACAACAATGATTGAAGGATGCAAGAAAAAATATTATAGATCCTTATCTCAATTATTAAAAATTGACTTTGAATGAAAACTCTTCCAAGAAAAAATCTGCCACTTTTCCTAGAATATATAAGGAAACAGGTTTTCACGCAAAAGCTTGTCACAATGTATTCGTTTACTGGACGCGTTCCTGACTTCAACAAGTAGACTGAAATCACGCCATCTCCTCACGCCATGGCCTCATCATAGCGCAAGCATGAATGGATAACAAGGTCTCAATACCATCGATGGAACAATGACAGTGACTCTCAAAAGTGACCCACACCAAACCTTCAACTATTCTCCCGCACATGCGCTGTCTGAAGCCTAACAGTTCTAGAAGCATGAGTAGCTTCTCTTATAATTTGAGCACTACACACTATGTGTTGCTTAGATATGGGCACGGGGTGTCCATGTGGCTCTAGTGGGATCCTAGCATTTATGCATTGTAGTTAGGCATCCTTGAGCTATAGGAAGCCACTTCTCTTCAAAATGGGGTTCTACTCCCTTTCCTTCCCGCCTCTTATCAGTTTGACAGGGTACCTGTATTACACTCTTCGAATGTGGGGTTACTCATGGATGCGGACTGCTAACAGAGATTATGCCCAGCCCTGGGGAGCAGCTTTCCATCTCCTATAGAACTGTTAAAATGTTAAGAATACGGAGTTGGTGTGATACATATTATTGCCAAATTTTTTTTTTTTTTTTTCAAGAAACTCTTCTCCACAGAATGAGTAACGTACAGATTACCGTTAGAAATACTTTTTTTGAATTAGTTTTATAAGGCTAGGCTGGGACCATTCCTTGACGATCAATTTTCATTTAACTTTAGCAAGAGAGATTGTCGATGTATCTTATGTAACCTGCAAATGTACCATTCTTTCACAAGAGTGGTGAAGTCACCTGAGGGGGGGTACAAAGCACTTATAAACTAAAAATACAAGGATGTTTTTTTAAATATGTTGAATTAACTTTTTTTACATAGGTAACCTAGTCAGACCATGCAATGAATAACAGCGTTTTTTCCACTTATGATATGGGCCATTGTGTGCTGATAACTACCTTAATAAGTCACTTGATAAAGAAGGGAAGGACATTTAATTTAAGATCCCGAAAAGTATCATGACTGTATGCTGGTGGATTAGCTGGAGACTGTTAACAATACTGTCTGCTTAAATTTACTGTTTTGTTTCTTTCATAGAACAGTTTACAGAACTTTAGTCAACATCAGGCGCATGGCACATTGTTTTATTTTTATGAACAATTGTTCAAATCTATGGTTTTGGATGTATGGGGCAGTTTTCAGTGGTTGAGGTAAGTGAGAATTTGTCATTTTTCATGTGACTTCATTTATTCCAAATGTAAATATTACCCATCCTTCTTACTAGGTTTTAGTGTAAATCAGATTACGAGATCCATTAAGACCTTGAATTTCAACATGTTTTAGCTAATAAGGTTTCTTTTGTTTTATAATAGTCGGAGCACATTAACTGGAATTCTCCAAACTCCTCATGTTCTGCATAAGATGTCACCCAAGAGGCTTTTGAGCTTTTAGGTCAAAGTATGGTTCATCTTTTAGGGTTTATGCTAACTAGAACAGTTCTTGTTCTAGAAGTAGTGTCAAAATTTGAATTCCCGCCATTTTTTTCACAAAACGCGGAAAATTCAAAATGTTTATTATATCTTTTTAATGGATAGACTATTACAATTATAAATTCCTTTCTGTTTTGACATTCTTATGGCAGAGAACTTTTAAGAAGCCCATCGTTATGATTTATAACCATAATTTTTAAAAAAAAATTTTGCGTCAATTTTGTCACGTTATTTTCCCACTAAAAATGTCAAAATTTCAAAAACTAAACATTTGATGTTTTAAGTAACGACAAGTTCTACATTGTTTTTTGGCCAAGTTTATAAGGGCTAATTACCTACCAACTCAAAGAGGTAGTTTATACTTTGCACTTTTTGAGTCCTTTATACACCTACTGTCTTAGGCTTGGGCAAAAACTGACTGTGGAGTCTGATTGAAAAAACCTGCTTCAGAGAGTTACCTTCAATAGTATTTACCAATCAGCAGTTATGTAGCCGTAAATGTAAGTGACTACTGCAGTTGTAGCAAATAATAATAATTTAATTGAAACCATTACAATTAGATTTCCGAAGCTGAACTAGAGTTGAGAAGTCTTTGCCCTCCTACCCGTAACTTTAGTTATTCACACAAAACAAAAATGTATTGAATGATATGAATTATTTTTAATTCGGAATTCACAAGATCTTACATTTGTACTTAATATGCCCAAAAAATCAATTTACTGATGCCTCGTGTCACTTTCATAGAAATCTCATCAATAAACAAATGGATAGGAGCACTAGGCAGGAGATAAGGCTGAGGTCCGTCAATTTCTTAAGACTATCTTTGGTCGCACCACAAGAAGCTTCCAACGCCACATCAGAAACAAGCTTGTAAACGTTGATTGTCGACCATAGGACGAGTTGACTGGGCCACATTTCTACGCCAAAGTTTTTCTCAAATATTATTGAGGTAAGTCTTTCTCTCTCATGCAGTGAACTCAAAACACATCTTTACCTGCATACAGACATCTAGCATTTCCTTTTGCTCCATGTGGAAAAGTGAACATTTGTGAATCCTCTACGGCTAGTCATGTTTCTGTATCTTTCTGTTCGCATTAATTATATTTTAAATTTTGCTTAGCTTAGAGGTACAGTACATGTACCTAGGGGTAGATATACAAGATACATGATTTTTTCCGCTTAAAAAATAATTTGAAAAATAAAATTAATTCCTTCTTTAAAAAAAAACCAAACTATAAGGGCCAGCTGCAATCTGCGGATGAAAATAAATGAGAAATCTCGGACCACCCCTCCCCCCCCCATTTCAATGCTGCCAAAATGGGCGCATTTTTGCTCCTTTTTGCCTTCAAATTGTATTGGGGGGGGGGATGGGGGATTATCGTTGCACTTTATTTTGCTGCCAAGATTGTGGTCTGCCTTCCTGCCAGTTTCGAGGATTTTAAAAATTTTGTCCTCTCATTTACGTAGTTTTTTGTTTCACTGTTTCCATTGGCTTGAAAAGTTGGCCCATTGGGGGAGTGTCAGTTAAATAATGTAGTTGGAACTATAATGATTATTTGTTTATTTATTTTGCTGCTATGAAGGAGGATAAAAGGCTAGTGTAGAGAATTTGACCCATTTTGAGAGTGAAAATGAGGAGATTACCCCAATATGTGGCTCCATAGCTCAGATTGAAAGAGCATGGCACCATATCACGGAAGTCACAGTTTCAAATCCTGTTGAAGCCCTATTTTCAGGCTTCTCTCTTTCAAATGCTTAAAATCTACTTGGGAAAATTAGCTGACGATGATCATTCTTCACTTTCATCTACAGAGTGCAGTACAAATATGAATATATTCATATATACTTTCACAATCTTTGACTGCCATTTTATTCTAATGTTTCAGTCTGCTGCAGCAACCGTCCACAGTAACACTAAGGCTTGGATCGTGACGTCCCAGACCAACATCAAGAAGAAATGGCATCACACCAGGGAGGGACTTGAGTTATTGCTAGAAAAAAATGAAGTGCACAAGACTGTTGCCTTAATGAAGTTCCTGGGATTCTTTCCCTAGTGAACCTCATTTATTGGACCAGAGGTTTGGGAAAAGCCATCGCCGACTTGCAACAACAGTCACCCCCCATCCATCTCCTACACACGGGATGTCACCGGTTAGAAGTACAAAGCCCTTCAGTGTCCGGGAGCAGGGTCATTTACATTATTTTCATCGGTCCAACATCTGCAGACAGACACTTCAACACCCAGGAAGTAGTAAATCTCTATGGGAAGATTATTGCAGTAATTCACCACATGAAATCTAGGACAGCATGTAGGGACACCCACTGCGCCCCTTTAGAACTCAGAGTCAGAGGAAATTAGTTCTCTGGTGCTCAAATGTTTAGGTCACCTCTTTAGCTGGATCCCTCTATCTACAACAATTACGCCATCACTTGTGTCTACAGTGTTTTATCTTGCGGAGTTTGGCTGCAATGTAGTACCAACAAGTTCTGGTAGCAGTGTTTTGTGGTAATGCTGAACTAGGTTAGTATGAGTTTAATTAGGTAAGGTAGGCATTAAATTCTACATAGGAACCATGAGGCCCCTCAGGCTTGAGCTCATCCCAGTTCTGTAGCATTGAGTGACTATCTACTTCCCCCCTCCTTCCCCCCCCCCCCCCCCCCCCCCCTTGCCATTTTTGAGACTTGCAGAACTCATTTATGCACCTGGACAGAGAGAGGCCCCCTGTGAGAGTTAAGTGTCTTCCCAAAAGAACACAACACAACATCCCTTGCCAGGTCTGAACTGGGGGTTGAGGGGGAGATACTCCCTTATATGGGCTATATAGGTATGTGTGTCCCCTTTGGGGACCACATCCCTATATAGCCCATATAAGGGAGTATCTCCCCCTCAACACAACCCCCAGTTCACAGACCCTGGCAGGATGTTGGTGTTGTGTGTTCTTTTGGGCAGACACTTAACTCTCACAGTGGCCTCTCTCTGTCCAGGTGCATAAATGAGTTTCTGGCAAGTCCCGAAAAATGGCAAGGGGGGGGGGGGGGGGGGGGGGGGGGGGGGGGGGGTGGGGGGGGGGGGGGGGGGAGGAAGGGGGGAAGTAGATAGTCCACCTCAATTGCTAACCAGGAACACTGGGATGCAGCTCAAGCTCTGATGGGGCCCTCATGGTTCCTATGGTCTAATTTAATGCCTTACTCTTACCTTAATTAACTCATACTAACCTAGTGTCAGCATTACCGCACAACACTGCTACCAGAACTTGGTTGGTACTAACATTGCCGCCAAACTCCCGCAAGGATAAAACACTGTAGCGACACACAAGTGTGGCGTAATTGTTGTAGATAGAGGGATCCAGCTAAAGAGGTGACCTAAACATTTTGAGGCACCAGAGAACTACTTTCCTCTGACTCTGAGTCTAAAGGGGGCAGTGGGTGTCCCTACATGCTGTCCTAGATTTCATGTGGTGAATTACTGCACTAATCTTCCCATAGAGATTACTACTTCCTGGGTGTTGAAGTGTCGGATCTGCAGATGTTTGAACGATGAAAATAATGGAATCATGAGCCTGCTCCGTGACACTGAAGGGCTTGTCCTTCTAACCGGTGACATCCCGTGTGTAGGAGATGGAGGTGGGGTGACTGTTGTTGCAAGTCGGCGATGCTTTCCAAAACTCGCTGGTCCAATACATGAGTCCACTAGGGAAAGAATCCGCAGGAACTTCATTAAGCAACAGTCTTGTGCACTTCATTTTTTCTAGCAATAACTCAAGTCCCGCCCTGGTTGATGCCATTTCTTCTGATGTTGGTCTGGGAGTCAAGGCCAAGCCTAGTGTTACTGTGGACGGTTGCTGCAGCAGACCTGAAACATTAGAATAAAATGGGTCAAGATGTGAGAGTATATATGAAATAATTCATATTTGTACTGCACTTGTAGATGAAAGTGAAGAATGATCATCGCAGCTAATTTTCCCAAGTAGATTTTAAGCATTTAAAGAGGAAGCCTGTAAAATAGGGCTTCAACAGATTTGAAACTGTGACTTTTTTCCGTGATACTGGTGCCGATGCTCTCAACTGAGCTATGGAGCCCACATATTGGGGTATCTCTCATTCTTCACTCTCAAAATGGTCAATTGCTCTACCCTAGCCTTTTTTCATCCTCTTCATAGCAGCCAATAAATAAACAATATCATTTATTCAACTACATTTTTTAACTGACCACCTCCCCCAATGTCCAACTTTTCAAGGCCAATGGAAACAGTGCGACAAACTGTAAATGAGATTACAAAATTTAAAATTCCCCCAACTCCAACTGCTAGAGTGCAGACACAATATTGGACAGAAATAAAGTGGGAACGATAATCCCCCCTCCCCCCACCCAAACAATTTTGAAGCGCAAAAAGGAACAAAAATGCTCCATTTTGGCAGCAGTTGAATGGGGGGGGAGGGGTGTCCAGATTTCTCATTTATTTTTCTCCAATATTGCAGCTGGCCTTATAGTGTTGTTTTTTTTAAAGAAGGAATTATTTTCAATTTTTTTTAAGAGAAAAAATCATGTATCTTGTATCTCACCCCGAGGTACATTACCTCTAAGCAAAATTTAAAAATAATTAATGCGAACGAAGATACAGAAACATGACTAAGCAGTAAGATTTCACAACTGTCCTTTTCCACATGGAGTCAACAAGGAAATGCTAGATGTTCTGTATGCAGGTAAAATGTTTGTTTGAGTGTACTGCATGAGAGAGAAGACTTACCTTCAATATATTTGAGGAAAAACTTGGGTAGAAATGTGGCGTCAACTCGTCCTATGTCGACATCAGGGTGTTCACTTTACAAGCTGTGTTTCTGATGTTCTTGGAAGCTTCATTTGTGGTGCGCAAAAGATATTCATTAAGAAATTGACGGACCTCACCTTATCTCCTGCTAGTGCTCTGATCCATTGTTTATTGATGAGATTCCTATGAAAGTGACACGAGCATCAGTAAAATTGAATTTTTGGGCAATTAAGTACAAATGTAAGTCTTGAATCCTAATTAAAAATAATTCATAATTCAATAATTTTTGTTTTGGTGATAACTAAGTTAGGGTAGGAGGGCAAAGACGTTCTCAACTCTAGTTCAGCTTCGTAATCTAAATTTTATGGTTTCAATAATTATTATATTTGCTACAACTGCAGTAGTCACTACATTTCCTTACATACCTGCTGATTGTAAATTATGCGAAGGTACTCTCTGAATCAGGTTCAATCAGACTCCCAACAGTCCGTTTACAAGCATAGACAGTAAAGGTGTATAGGACTCAAAAGTGCAAGTATAAACTACTCTTTGAGTTTTTTAGTAATTAGCCTTAACTTGGCAACAATTTAGAACTTGTCGTATCTTAAAAATCAATGTTTTAGTTTTGAAAATTTTTGACATTTTTGAGTGGGAAATACGGGAACAAATTGATGCAAAATTTTTTTTACAAAAATATGGTTATAATCTAACGTGGTTTCTAAAAGTTCTTGCGCGATAAGGATGTCAAACAGAAAGAAGTATAATTTAATATGGTCTATCCATTAAAAAGAATATAATAACATTTTGAATTTTTCCGCCATTTTTGTGACAAAAAATGGCGGAATTCCAATTTTGACACTACTTCGAGAACAAGACTGTTTCAGATCAGCAAAAACCCTAATAAAGGGATCAATCATCTATTGACCTAAAGCCTCAAAAGCCTTCTTGGGGTGACCATTTAATGTCGCACCATAGGAGTTTGGAACATTCCGTTAATGTGCTCCGACTATTATAAAACGACAAAGAACCTTATAACTTAAACATCGTGGAAATTGTCAAGGTGTCTTAATGGATCTCGTATCATGATTACCTAAAACCTATTCGAACGGATGGTAATATTTAAATTTGGAATAAAAATAAAGTCACATGAAAACTGACAATTTCAACTTACCTCAAACACATGGAAACTGCTACATCAACCTACTGATTTAACAATTGTTAATAAAATAATACAATAGGTGCCATGCTCACTGATTGTTGACCTAAAGTTCCTGTAATACTTGTTCTATGAAAGAAAACAAACAGTAAAATTGTAATGCTAGTCAGTATTGTAACAGTCTCCAAGCTAATTCCACCAGTCATACAGTCATGAGTACTTTTAGGGGATCTAAATTTAATGTCCTTCCCTCTCTTTATCAAGTGACATAAGGATATCCCAACAAAATGCCCAATCATAAGTGAAAAAGTGTTATCTTCATGGTCTGACAGGTTACCGTTAGGCAAAAAGTAAAACAGATTAAAAAACATCCTTTATTTTAGTTTAAGTGCTTGTAATCAGTGACACACTCTGTGACCGAATGGTAAATTGCAGTATAAAGTACTACATCTCTTACAAAGTTAAATAAAAATATTATGTCAAGGAAGTCACAGCCACCTTACACCTATCAAAAGATTTCTAACGTGTATCGTACTACCTCTTGAGAAGTTTTTAAAATTTGCAATAATAATGTACAACACACCTGTATCATTAACATTTAACAGCTATAGAGATGGAACTGCTCCCAGTGCTGCATCCTAGCAACCCATCCATGAATAACCCGACACAGAAGAGGAAACGGTACCTGTCAAACTGATGAAGAGCGGAAGGAAAGGAGGACCCATAAGAAGTGCTCTCTTCCAAGGATGCACTACCTTCATAAAGCTATACCCACAGAGCCATGGACACCCGGTGCATATCTAACAAAACTAGTTGTGCGAAATTAAAGAAACACTCATGCTCTAAACTGTTAGGACTTTCAGAAACGCAGTCTGGAGAGTTGAGGTTGTGTGGTCCACTTGAGAGTCACTGGTTCCATTGTTTCCATCGATGGTATTGAGACCTTGTTATCCATTCATGCTTGCGCTATGATGAGGCCATGGCGTGAGGAGATGGCGTGATTTCAGTCTACTTGTTGAAGTCAGGAACGCGTCCAGTAAACGAATACATTGTGACAAGCTTTTGCGTGAAAACCTGTTTCCTTATATATTCTAGGAAAAGTGGCAGATTTTTCTTGGAAGAGTTTTCATTCAAAGTCAATTTTTAATAATTGAGATAAGGATCTATAATATTTTTTCTTTGCATCCTTCAATCATTGTTGTAACTTAGCCAAAACCCAGGTTTAACATTAACCAATCACAGTACACATGGACAAACAGTGCAGTGAACCGACTTAAAGCCCTGGTCAAACGGCGCGTGATAGTCGATGATAGTTGATTCTCCCCTAACTATCATCAACTATCACCAACTATCATTCACATGGTCAAACGGCTAAAGAAGATCGTGATAGTTGACGATAGTTCACCGGCAGTCGCGCAAGCAAAGTCACGAGAGCAGCGAGTCTCAAGCTCTTTCTGCGTAAAAATGTAAATACTAAATGGCGTCCCGTAAGAAAAACTTGTCAAAGCATGAATTTTTTGCGACGAAAGAGGGCGGCAGCATGTTTTCTGAGCGCCATCGGGCCAGTGATTACCAAAACAACTGACCGAAAAACTATCACGAACTATCATACGCGTGGTCAAACGAGAAAAACTATCATCGACTATCATGAAGAATTTGAACAAGCTCAAACTGAATGATAGTGGATGATAGTCAATGATAGTGCATGATAGTTGGTGGTCAAACGGAAGCGCGCGCTCAACTATCATTGACTATCATCGACTATCATGAGCCGTTTGACCAGGGCTTAAAGCAAATATATAAATAGAGTGAACACCGCAAAAACCCTCTTTGGTGAGTAGGGGTGGCACAGTGGTGAGAGCGCCTGCCTCCCACCAGAGGCAATGTGGCCTGGTTTCGATTCTGTCCTGGTGCCATATTATGGCGGTTGAGTTTGTTGATGGTTCTCGCCTTGTTTTAAGGGTTTTTCTCCAGGTACTTCGGGTTTTCTACCTTCTGAAAAACCAACAGTTCCAATCCCAGTTGGATCAGGATAGAGTAGCTGCATGAAAACCAGCTAGGACTGCTTCCTCTCTATATAAATATTATAATTTATTAACTATTTGTGGAACAGGATTTTCAAGCCAATCACAAAGTACAGTAATGCAAAACCATTTCAGATGCAAATTGCCTTCAGCAAACAAGTACAGACTGCTCTTGCTCTGTCCTGATTGCTGCAGATAGCCATAAAGAAAACCTATAGGTCAGAGCAGTAGACAAAGGTCAATAATTAAAACCAATAGATAAATCATTGGAGCAGTTTTCATGAGAGTGTTGAACATAATGTTATTCATAGTTTCTTTGGTTTGCGTTACGTCATCATCTGATTGGTTAAAAATACTTGTGCCACTTTGTCATCCAATTAAAAGGGAAACTAACCACTGTCACACGTTTTTCAGTACTTCCCTTCAGTTCCACATATTTACTTGGAGTTTTATGTGGTCCATTAGATTGTCTGTGGTCTTTGTGATTGGTCAGTATGATTACTATGAGTTTGGTTTTATGCAGGCTTTTAGCCAGTATTTGAAAATTGGGTGTCCAAAATGTGCTTTAGAGTCTGCTCAAATGAACATTTTATAAAGCAACAGTGAAAAATAAACACTTTTATCTAAAAATTGGGCTGGGTTATTAAATTATACCAAGCCATTATGTGGTCACACTGCCCTCTTGTGGTTGACTGTTAGATTCTGCTCTCAGTCATCAGATGCTGCATCTCTTCATGCCTTGGAGCTGCTTATGAACGAATTCTTCAATGCTTCAACCAACAACCATCGGAAAAGAGAAATAGGTATTTATTTATAATTATTTAAAGACCCAGTTTTGGCCAGGATGCATTGTGTCATGTTCTGCTTGGAAAATAATAGAAACCTGGCTGCCATGTGAAGCAAAACAAAAACAGACATGTGAAAAGCATAATGGTCAATACTGGGTCTTAACCTGCACAGCACATCAATGAACAGTGACTCTCAAGTGACCACACCACCTCAACATCTCCAGACTGGTTTCTGAAGCCTAACAGTTTAGAGCATGAGTGTTTCTTTAATTTGCACTCAACTATGTTTTGTTAGATATGCACCGGGTGTCCATGTGCTCTGTGGGTCTAGCTTTATGCATGTAGTTGGCATCCTTGAGCATAGGAGCACTTCTTATGGGGTTCCTCCCTTTCCTTCCGCTCTTATCAGTTTGACAGGTACCTGTTTCTCTTCTGTGTGGGGTTATTCATGGATGGGTTGCTAGGATTTGCCAGCCCTGGGAGCAGTTTCCATCTCTATAGCTGTTAAAATGTTAAGATACAGTTGTGTGTACATATTATTGCAAATTTTAAAAACTTCTCCAAGAAGGTAGTACAGATACCGTTAGAAATCTTTGATTAGTTTTAAGGTGGCTGTGACCTTCCTTGACATAATTTTTATTTAACTTTGTAAGAGATGTAGTATCTTATCCTGCAAATTACCATTCTTTCACAAGAGTGTGTCACTGAGTTACAAGCACTTAAACTAAAATAAAGGATGTTTTTAATATGTTTTACTTTTGCTAAGGTAACCTGTCAGACCATGAAGATAACAGCTTTTTCACTTATGATTGGGCATTTGTGTGATATCCTTATGTCACTTGATAAAGAAGGGAAGGACATTAATTTAGATCCCTAAAAGTACTCATGACTGTATGACTGGTGGAATTAGCTGGAGACTGTTACAATACTGTCTAGCTTACAATTTTACTGTTTGTTTTCTTTCATAGAACAAGTATTACAGAACTTTAGTCAACAATCAGGAGCATGGCACCATTGTATTTATTTTATGAACAATTGTTCAAATCAGTATGTTTTGATGTATGCAGTTTCAGTGTTTGAGGTAAGTGAAATTGTCAGTTTTCATGTGACTTCATTTTATTCCAAATTTAAATATTACCCATCCTTCTGACTAGGTTTTAGTGTAATCAGATACGAGATCCATTAAGACCTTGACATTTCACGATGTTTTAGCTTAATAAGGTTCTTTGTTTTATAATAGTCGGAGCACATTAACTGGAATTTCCAAACTCCTATGTTGCTGACATTAAAATGGTCACCCAAGAAGGCTTTTGAGGCTTTAGGTCAAAGATGAGTTATCCCTTATTAGGGTTTTGCTAACTGAACAGTTCTTGTTCTAGAAGTAGTGTCAAAATTTGAATTTCCCGCCATTTTTTTGTCACAAAATGGCGGAAAATTCAAAATGTTATTATATCTTTTTAATGGATAGACATATTACAATTATATTCTTTCTGTTTTGACATCCTTATCGCAAGAACTTTTAGAAACCATCGTTAGATTATAACCATATTTTTTAAAAAATTTTGCATCAATTTTGTCACGTTATTTTCCCACTAAAAATGTCAAAATTTCAAAAACTAAACATTGATTTTTAAGAACGACAAGTTCTACATTGTTGCCAAGTTTAAGGCTATTACCTAAAAACTCAAAGAGTAGTTTATACTTTGCACTTTTGAGTCCTATACACCTACTGTCTTATGCTTGGTAAACTGACTGTGGAGTCTGATTGAACCTGCTTCAGAGAGTACCTTCATAATTTACCAATCAGCAGTTATGTACAGGAAATGTAGTGACTACTGCAGTTGTAGCAAATAATAATAATTATTGAAACCATAAAATTAGATTTCCGAAGCTGAACTAGAGTTGAGAAGTCTTTGCCCTCCTACCCTAACTTAGTTATTCACCAAAACAAAATTATTGAATTATTGAATTATTTTTAATTAGGATTCAAGACTTACATTTGTACTTAATTGCCCAAAAATCAATTTTACTGATGCTCGTGTCACTTTCATAGAATCTCATCAATAAACAATGGATAGGAGCACTAGCAGGAGATAAGGCTGAGGTCCGTCAATTTCTTAATGAATATCTTTTGTCGCACCACAAGAAGCTTCCAACGCACATCAGAAACAAGCTTGTTAAAGTGATTGTCGACATAGGACGAGTTGACTGGCCACATTTCTACCCAAGTTTTTTCTCAAATATTATTGAGGTAAGTCTTCTCTCTCATGCAGTAACTCAAACAACATCTTTACCTGCATACAGACATCTAGCATTTCCTTTTGCTCCATGTGGAAAAGTGACATTTGTGAATCTCTACTGCTAGTCATGTTTCTGTATCTTTCTGTTCGCCATTAATTATTTTTAAATTTTTGCTTAGAGGTACATGTACCTAGGGTGATATACAAGATACATGATTTTTTCCTCTTTAAAAATAATTGAAAAATAATTCCTTCTTTAAAAAAAAACAAACTATAAGGCCAGCTGCAATCTTGGAGAAAATAAATGAGAAATCTGGACCACCCCTCCCCCCCCCCCATTTCAATGCTGCCAAAATGGGCGCATTTTTGTTCCTTTTTGCCTTCAAATTGTTTGGGGGGGGGATGGGGGATTATCGTTCCACTTTATTTTGTCCAAGATTGTGGTCTGCCTCCTGCCAGTTTGGGATTTTAAATTTTGTCATCTCATTTACAGTTTTTGTTTCACTGTTTCCATTGGCCTTGAAAAGTTGGACCATTGGGTGGAGTGGTCAGTTAAATAAATGTAGTTGGAACTATAATGATTATTGTTTATTTATTTTTGCTGACTATGAAGAGGATGAAAAAGGCTAGTGTAGAGCAAATTTGACCCATTTTGAGAGTGAAGAATGAGGAGATACCCCAATATTGGCTCCATAGCTCAGTTGAAAGAGCATGGCACCAGTATCACGGAGTCACAGTTTCAAATCCTGTTGAAGCCCTATTTTCAGGCTTCTCTTTCCAATTGCTTAAAATTACTTGGAAAATTAGCTGCGATGATCATTCTTCACTTTCATCTACAAGTGCAGTACAAAATATGAATTATTTCATATATACTTCACATCTTGACCCATTTTATTCTAATGTTTCAGTTGCTGCAGCAAACCGTCCACAGTAACACTAGGCTTGGTCTTGCTCCAGACAACATCAGAAGAAATGGCATCACCAGGGAGGACTTGAGTATTGCTAGAAAAAATGAAGTGCACAGACTGTTGCTTAATGAAGTTCCTGGGATTCTTTCCTATTGACTCATTATTGGACAGAGTTTTGTGAAAAGCAGCGCCGACTTGCAACAACAGTCACCCCACCTCCATCTCCTACACACGGGATGTCACCGGTTAGAAGTACAAGCCCTTCAGTGTCAGGATCAGGGTCATTTCATTATTTCATCGTTCAACATCTGCAGATCAGACACTTCAACACCCAGGAAGTAGTAATCTCATGGGAAGATTATTGAGTAATTCACCAATGAAATCTAGGACAGAATTTAGGACACCCACTGCCTCCTTTAGACTCAGAGTCAGAGGAAATTAGTTCTCTGGTGCTCAAATGTTTAGGTCACCTCTTTAGCTGGATCCCTCTATCTACAACAATTACGCCATCACTTGTGTCTACAGTGTTTTATCTTGCGGAGTTTGGCTGCAATGTAGTACCAACAAGTTCTGGTAGCAGTGTTGTGGGTAATGCTGAACTAGGTTAGTATGAGTTAATTAAGGTAAGGTAAGGCATTAAATTCTACATAGGAACCATGAGGCCCATCAGGCTTGAGCTCATCCCAGTTTCTGTAGCATTGAGGTGACTATCTACTTCCCCCCTCCTTCCCCCCCCCCCCCCCCCCCCCCCTTGCCATTTTTAGACTTGCCAGAACTCATTTATGCACCTGGACAGAGAGAGGCACTGTGAGAGTTAAGTGTCTTCCCAAAGAACACAACACAACATCCCTTGCCAGGGTCTGAACTGGGGGTTGAGGGGGAGATACTCCCTTATATGGGCTATATAGGTATGTGTGTCCCCAAAGGGTATGATTTTCAGCCATTTTGGTCATAAATAGGGTATTGATTATAGCCATTTTGCCACCATTTTGGTAATAAACTGATAGGGTATTGACTTTTGCACTCCAGTCTTGAATTTGTCTTTTTTTTCAGAAGAGGCTACTTCTTCATCATGTCCCCCTCCTTTCATCCGCTTGTTCCCTTCCTCTCCCCCGTTCAACATTCAACCATCTTTTACTGACTGTGGCTTGCAAGAAATAATTTATGAATCCTTTACTATATGGCTGAACTGGTCTACAATGAAAAAGAGATTTCTGATTGGTTTCCTTTGTGGTCCATTACAGACTGCTAAGATGGGCAGGTTGCAGATGACTTCCAATTCACTGTAGGAAATAAACATTGTTTTGTAAATGGAAATCTTTTCACCTCTCAGTTTGGAGGATAATCTCAGTTAAAGATTCACAAAATGTGACCGGGAGAAATAAAAATAAATGCTTAGTTTTCATGCACTTTTTGGTTTTCCGAGAATGGTTTCTGAGAGTCAATATTATGAATATACAGTAACTATTGTAAGTACATGTATACATGTTATACATGTAACTTGTTTGGTCTGTACTGGAGAGTTTCAGTCTTCTTTTCTTGCATGTTTTTGGACATTGCCTGTGGCTTGGTCCATTATTAACCTGTAAAAAAAACATCTCAACCAGTATTTCTTCAAGATGGACCTTGTGGTAGTTTCTATAACATATATTTATTGACCACGTCTATGCAGTCAATACTAATATCTTATAAAATTTTACTTGCCAAAATAAACTCAGTAGATCTATTATTATTATTATCATGAGAAACTTTATAATTATTTTTGCAGTAAATTAAATTATAACCTACATCCAAACATACTGTTTTATTTCAGCATTATTGTTTTTTGTTGCATTGTTTTTTTAAGGTGTCTCGGCAATGTCCGTATTAATGAACTGCTGTCCAAGAATGTGTTCCAGTTGAATTGAAGAGTTCTTGCTGAAGTTGTTTCAACAGACATTTCAATGTTACAAAGAATAAACAAAGGACACCGGGGCTCAAGCTGTGAGAAACCTCCTCACAGAACAAGATGAAAGGTGAACTAGAAATTTGCAAAAAATAAAAGACTTTATATATAAATAAATATGATGGCATTGCCTTCTTTGTGGTGTGCTGTACTTAAGGTAATTCTTGAAATAAACTGACAATAGATTTCGTAAACCTCAACTGAATATTTATCATATGAGAACTTCAATTTTGAAATAAAAAAGGGGGTGCCCATGCTACATTAAGGAGCAGTGAGGCATTGAAAATGCCCCATTTTGGCAATCATCTAATTAACAAATACAATGTAGATTCCATGTTGCTGTGTGTCTGTTCAGTAATAGATCACAGATGACGTCAAAATGTGGTGAGAACAAAAGTGGCACACGAGGCAATAGCAAGTGTTGTCACCCGATGTTCTTACCACATTTTGGCATCTTCTATGATCTATTACTGAAACAGACCCACGGCAACATGGAATCTATTTGTTTTATATAATAACGAAACAAATTAATACACATAAAGCTTTGTTTATTTCAAAATACTTTCAACATGCATAACACGAAAGCCGGCCTTTGCCCCGCCTTTGCCACTTTCTGCGAAGACGTAACAGCTACAGGTCACAGTGATTGCAGCACCTACACGCGCTGTAAAATGCGTGTAGTCTGCGTGTAGTATTCGTGGACAGTGCGTGGGCAGTGCGTGGACAGTGCGTGGGCAGTGCGTGTAATTAACTGCGTGTAAAATTTACTCTTCAGGTAGTTACACGCATTTGCGTGTAATTTCACCGGTATGCGTGTATTTAAACTGGAAGAGGAAGCCTTTGTTATTCATACACGCATTTGCGTGTATGAATTAATAACGAGCTCGTGTATAAATAACAAACGAGCACCTAAGAAACAAATCTTCTTTCGTAATCTGTAACAGCCCGCACTTCTGCTTAACGTCGAAACTTAATTCTTAGAGATCTCTGAATTTCGTTTACATTTACGTTAAAAGACGAACGACGTATGTCGCAACGTAAATGCGCACAAAATGCCATTTCACTCCTGTTCCTTCGAACAACAATGAAATAGATACTCGCGTACTCTCTCTTAATTTGCTAATTGCCATCACTTCTGTTTAAATAGCGAAGAATCGAAACTTTAATAGCAAAATCTAAGCTGATGTTTAAAATTAACTGAAAATCTCAAGCGAAATAATGTTTTTTTGCTGTTATTTCGTGTGTATCAAGCCTCAGTTCGTTAATCGCTGGCGCCCTTGTGGTTCCTCGCGAAAAGGAAAAACACGACTAAAAAAGCTCTTGAATACCGGTAAACTCGTAACGCTTTGGAGTACGAAATATTTTAATGAATCTTCGTACTGTTTTAAAGTACACTGATTGCTGTAATTTAGAATTAAAAAGCGACATAATTGTTCATGTTATCTCATAACACGCCAGTCGCTCGCTGGCGCCGCTTGTTGTTGAAACTCGAACGGAAAAAATATTTTACTATGAAGCGGTAAACCAGTTTAATGAAACTGCTCGATTCTATCGGGAACGTTTTACGACCAAGAGCAAGAAGGCGAAAGATTAAACTATATCACAGTGCAGTCCACTACGATAAATGTTACACAAGGTAAATGCTTTGTTTTCATTACACGCACTTTAAATATTCTGTTCTCACTACACGCACTTAATGAGTTCCAGTTGAACGACTGCGTGTAAAATTACACGCAATATCACGTCTAATGAGTCAAAATACACGCGTGTAAATACACGCATTTTCTTGTCTTTGCGTGTAAGGTGCGTGGACACTGCGTGGACACTGCGTGGGCACTGCGTGGGCACTGCGTGTAATGTGCGTGTACTACACGCGCTTTACGCGCGTGTAATGCTGCAATCCCTTTGACCGGTACTGTACAAAAAGCCATTTGACGTAATCTATGATCTATACAAAATGAATGCAATTCATTGGTTACTATGCATAGAAAAGAATTGTGATTGGTCGAGGAAAAATCACGACAACTGTCACAACCTAACTGATCGTCTTCTCATGGAATGAAACCTTACAGCAAAAGCAGAATTGAACTGCGAAAATCTACAAATCTTGAAGAAAATGCTGGAAAAATCAAATCAGTTTTTTGTCATCGAGCAGCCCTGTGAGCCGAAAAGCTGGACGTTGCCTTGAAAATTGCAGGAGTTGAAGAATACCACGTGAAAACTTGCGATTGCGGTCAACCTAAAGCCATTTGATTCAAGTTTTGAATGAAAGCAGCCAAATGACGGTGGATATTTTTGTCTTCTATGATTGGTGATTCTCAATCAGTTTGATAATTTGTAGTGTCAGGAGACACATTTAGCTGTGATACTGTGTCCGTGACGTGGGGCTTACTTAGCTCCCTGCTGTGGCCCTGAAATGGACAGGAACATTTCAGTCGGAAGCAAGGTATGCAGTATGTGTGTATTTTATCTGATTTAAAGAAGTGATGTTTTGATGTTTCATTTCTGACATCAATCAGTGTGTCAACGTTATTTTGAGACTGGAAAGTTGAATTTTAAAATAAATTTATCTCAGAAACATTTTGTTATAGGATATTAATTTTGTTAAATTGAGGTAGAGCAATGGTTCTACGGCTTACCAAGACCAATTTTGGCATGGTTTAGTCTCGCTAGACTGCCTACTGAGACTGCTCGAGAAATTTTTCTGGATCAATCTTCTAAAAGAAATGGGGCTCTATCTTTCTTCTTCCTGTCTCTCAACCTGTTTTCAATGCCGCGGCAAGACTTTTTTGTACCTTATCTTTCAGCCTAGTCACCTAAAATATTATCTTAATTCTCAAAACGTTCCGCCATTTTAAAACAGAAAAACTTTGAAAAGGATGACATCAATCGTGCATCTGTCCCTATAGGTCATAAGAGGGTCCATAGGCCATCAACCAATCAAAATACGGGAATAACTTGAGTGGGTTATTATATAACGCTTATTAAGAAGAAACACCATTCCCAGAAATAATTGTAAAAATCATTGTGATGAGACTTCGCAAGAACAAGCATTAAACTAGAGTTCAATACATTTTTGTCGGATACAAATAAACATTTGCAGTTTGGATTAGACAGGAAAGCTCAAGTCGTCCCCCCCCCCCCCCCCCCTGATTAAAATTTGACACCAACTTTCTTGGACGTGGTTATCA
>JAHPZR010021284.1:20000-21549 GCA_019787425.1 Platygyra sinensis | reverse complement strand
AAATACGTACCCTAGTTCCTGCACGGCTTTCTCCCGGGCCTTCACCGGGTAAGTTGATCTTGGTGACGAATGGGCCGGACAATTTTTCGCCTCGAACCACATGACCTGAAACGATTGACCGAGACGAAATATGGAGGCCTAGGAACTAGGCAAGGAAATTGGGAAGGAGGGATGGAGAAATAGAGGAAGGGAGGGGAGGGTAGAGTAATTTTTCTTCAACAAGAAATTGTTCATATCCTGCTAGCCCTTTTCAGTGATCAGTACCCTTGATAAGTTTTGATGGTAAGGAGAAAGTTGATGCACATCACTTTGGTTCTCTGTTCGCAGATGTGGATCACTCTTGGTTGATTTGACATGTTTTTCTTGTTCCTGTTAGGACTTGCCATCTTTTACACAGAGTATTCACCGGTTTGTAGGAGATTTACGATACTACAGACTGTGTAACAGCAGCTTGCCTTCAGGGACTGTCAAGTTTTAATAGACAACTCTTATTTAAATGACGGAGAAACGTATAATTTATACTTGTGTAATCATACTGTTTTCATTATACTCTTGTAATTTATGCGTTATTATATGCAACTGTGTAATATATGCTTGGGTAATTATAATCGTATAATTTATACTTGTTTATTTACCATTCCAAGACTGTTAGTAAAAGGAGACCAAATACGTTCGTTACATGTAAAGAGATGGTGGAAATATTGTATATTTTTATATTTACAAGAGTACCAGGGTAATTTTTAAAGAAACATTAAAATTAAGCATTTGATTATGTGTAGAGTATGTCAGATAAACAAATAAATACCATGTCGTAGAAAGGAAGTTTCTTCATTGTTGTTTTTCATATGTCCTCCTTTCGGTGTCAGAATTTTATTTAGAATGGAAAGTGCTGCTCGCGAGGGTTACCTCTTTTCCGGAAATTTCTGAAAATGCTGAGTGCTTTCCATTGCAACAAAAATTCTAGATCTTTTTAAGTGGTACTATGATCAAATTTTTCCCCCAGATATTTTAGGTGTATCACATAGAATGCCATAAAGAATAAAAACGCCGTTTACCATTTCTGATACAAATAGGCCATTTCCGAATTACCTTTAGCCTCTTTTTCAAACCGAGTCTTGGTGCTCATCCTTTCATATGAAAATGAGTTTAATTTGCATGTGAATGAAAACTCATTTTCATATGAAAGGATAAGCACCAAGACTCGGTTTGAAAAAGAGGCTAAAGGTAATTCGGAAATGGCCTTTTGGCTGAGATATCTTTTTTCATCGTATTTGATTTAGTTGAGTATATGACCTCATCAGTTGGCTAGTTTGCATATTTTAAAAATTTGAATCTCTCTGGAACGAAAAGAGATATTTGAAAATAGTAAACGGCATTTTTCTTCTCATACCAACTAATTGTTTATGTGTTAAAATGGCTTCATTAGGAAAGATGCGATTTTCGTCATAGTACCATTTTAAAAAAACCTGGGGCGAGTGGTACGAAAAGTTGCAGAAAATCCGAAAAATGTTAAATTTACGAAAGGAAAACCTTTCAACCGAAAATTCCG
>JAHPZR010021284.1:0-17500 GCA_019787425.1 Platygyra sinensis | reverse complement strand
GTCCCCCGGGCAAGACCAAAAAGAAGAAAAACTAAGGAACTAAAGCCTGAGATACAGACAAACGTGAAGACAAAGAATCCATTTGATAACCGTCCTTAGCCGAATCACCAGACCAGCGGCCATGCCGCTGAACAAGACGAACTGAAATACCAGCTTTGGCGGCGGCAGCCCCGCCACTCCTAAGGCTATGAGTACCAATAACAGAAATGTCAGGCACAATGTCTTTAAAAGCTTCTAATATTAATTCCTTTAAACGTGTATAACCTAAACCTTTAGACCATGTTGACTTAGGCTTATAACTATACTTAGTTTTCGATAACCGACAAAAAAAGGGAGAGGGCTGACTTGGGCTAGCTACCCCCTCTCTAAATATCGGCTCATCAAAGCTACCAGGCAAGTTGCTTGCCAGATAAAGCTATAACAACCCAAGGACCATACCTGTACTGATCAGTTTTACTAGATTCGATAAATAACTTTAACATGTCACTCTTGATCTCAACATCTGAACGAACGAGCTTAGCAAGCTCGTCAAATCTAAGAAATGCAGCAAAAGCTATCAAACAAATTACAACAGAACGAATATAATACAAAGAGGCCATCGCATCGGCCTTACAGGAAACTACATGTAATTGTTCTAGCTGGGAGACAGTGATTGGCTCCTTCTTGGATGTGCGGTGGGCTAGTAAACGTTGTGCACCAGAAAGAAAGCTCTTCACCAACAAATGATCCGTAGGAGACCGCTCTCCACCCGGCAACTGATGCATCCGGGCAATGCTGTCAACGGCGGACTCTAGAGTTGACGTTGTCTTCGCCTCAGACATCAAATGGCGCAAATAAAGACCAAGTTGAAACGAAGATGCGGGAAAAGCTGCCAGGTCACGATCACACGCTCTGCTAGCCAAAGCCACGTCTGCGAGAGATTCCGTAGGTGAGAATAAAACATCATCACCTTGAGGAACAGCTGCCCGAAGGTCCGTCTACATTGAAGAGTTGAAAACATCTGCAAAACAAGAGAAGAAAAAGGACACACACAAAATACGAAAAATCAAAGAAAAAAAAACGAACGCTGAATAAGCGAGACCGAGATGAAAGACCTACTCTTACACCCCAATATAAATACCCTACTAATCACCCACATACCAGCGCACATGCCTAAACAAACAATAGACACCGACGAGAGCATATTTTCCTGCTAATTCCACAGTCAAACGCAGAAAAATACTAATCTTGTATTTCCGAGGTGTGAAAGAACCCCATTGAGTGTAGAGACCAGTGAACGTTTTCTTTTGGTAGATGGAAGCAGGGCCGTACATAGCGGGGCGGCAGGGGGGGAGGGGGGCAGTTGCCCCCGCCAGGAAAACTAATAGGGGTGAAAACAAAACGTCCGACTAGAAACCCTGTCTGTATACGGGAGATCCCTGTGAAGGTTTGTGGAGTTTGCCCCCGCAGACAACAAATCCTAGGTACGGCCCTGGGAAGTGGAAAAAGAGTTGTTAAGATGTATGTTGGAGCATACGAAACGTCAAGTTCATAAATGAAAGTTTTTACAACATGCGTTGTCTCGTTATGTTTATAACCGCAGTTTGTTTGCTATTTTTACTTAAGTTGAAATGGCCGAAGAATAAGAGTGTCTACGATTTGTTTGATGTGATTACTAAACGTATTTCTTGACGTTCCTGTCTTTGAACATATCCATTTTAAATTACCACATTCAGCCAGCTTTGATTTTATGATTATCTTCTCATTAAGATTCCGTTGATATAAGATGAGCTAAAAATTTGCTATTCTGTCACTACCGAAACAGGTAGATTGTTTTTTCGGGTACGCACGAAAAAGTTGCCATTGCCGTGAAAGGAGGTTCTTTTGGAACACGTGGTGAAACGCAGGTGTACACATTCCTTCGCGCTGTGTAGTTTTTCCTTCGCCCTCCTCACTCAGTCGTCGCTCTTTGGCTTTCGTTGTTTATATTACAAAATGATAAAGATAAAGGTTATCGTCCATGCTTTTCCCACGGATAAAAAAACCTATTTTTTCTTACGGAAAAGCCTGCAGCCATCTCAATGTGATTTCTGGCTTGCCTCAGGAACGCGAAGGAATGTGATCAGGTGCGCTGTGGGCACCCAGGGTAATCTTATAAGGGCTTAATTCAAATACGTTTCTCGACAGCAGCAGCTGTTTCGCGCGTCTCCGAGCCATAATCAGGGACGGAGACCGTAAGTCTTGGGATGCGCGCGGACCCATGATATGGGACAATTTTTCTATTTTTAGAACAAATTGCGCCATCCTGACGTCACATATCCGCGCTGATCCACGCACGTGTCTTGGGCTCTCGCGTGGATGTTGTCACGTTGTGTGATGAAATGGTTAGAGCTGCGAGATTCTCTTGCCGATTTTTCACAGCGTTGACAGGGAATAAGGCAGAGAAAAACCAGGGCTCTTCTATGGACTTTTATGCCCTGATTTAATGGAAAAGGTGTGTTTTTCAGGGTCAAGAATTTCTTTAATTTCGTGCTGCGAATGAATAAAATCCGCTCGCCGGCTAGTTTTTCCCGTAAACTTTTGTGTTTGTTTTGTAGAGAAAAGTTCTGTAAGAAAACTGTTTACTCCGGTATCGAGTTAATTTGTGAGTTTGCCAAACAATGCTTTATCACAACCAAAATCTGTGTTTGATAGTTTCTTGTTGTTTCCGCTCGTTTGGCGAGTTTGCAAAAGTTTTTTAAAGGCAATTATAACATAGCTAGCAGAGCCACGCAATCAAATTTAGTATACGTAAGCGTGCTTAAAATCCCGATGGTGCACTCTCGCGCTGAAGGCGTGAGCAAATCGCTTTGCCAGAAAATTTTTTTTTCGCGCGAGCGGCCATTGTTAGCGTGGGGAAAAATATTCAGATATTTCGCGACAATAATGGATAGAAACAGAGACTCCACCCACCAGTCCCAAAACAAAGACAATTTCCGACTTTTTCTCTTGGGCGGGAGTTGTTAAATGAGGCAGAAAAAGAGAAAAACAACGGAACAGGAGACTCAGCTTCTTTCGTGCTCTCCAAACTTCCCGCGTGCTCCATAACTCGATAGTGCACGCTAAAGCATGAACCAATTGTTAAGTCTGACGCGTACGAGTAGTTCATTTGCATAGTGCAGCCCGTACACTTTCAAGTCCGAGTCGGTGTTTTCAGATTGTGAACAAATCGTGAAAAAGACTTGTGTCGTTGTCTTTTGTGCTTAGATACTACAACAATTTTCACCAACGTTCACCAAAAGGCTACTAACATCATGTGTGTTTCTTTCACATAGTGAAACTTTACACTGCGAAAATAAAATAGACAAGGAGATTTGACTTAATCGAAATCTTTATTCGAGTTCATTAAAAGCGCCATCGTAACTTTTCTGATTATTTCTGCTGTATTCACAAATTTTCAGCTAAGCTTTTAATATGTTCTCAAGCATTAGTCAACCTTAAATATTTTCAAAAACTAGAGATGTTATATGAGTTCGATGTACGTTTTCACACCAAAGTACGAAGTCTAATTTGTCATGTTTTACTAGCTGTGAAAAACACGCATCGGCGGGCGCTCTCATTCATCGACAACAGACAATTTATTGGATTTTTACACAAACAAAAACTAAGCAGCATCTACGGACATAAACCTATTGTCACTTATTGGGCCTAAACGCTGCTATATCCAAACATATCCAACTAGTTTTTTTTCTCTGTTATGGAAAAGCTGTTAATCATCTTCATGTGTAAAATTTAGATTGGAGTAATGTGAAGTCATTGTAACAGGAGCAGCCGAACTCAACTTCATCAGCGATATAAAGCGTAACATACCTAAATTCGACACTGTCTTAACTCAAACTGGACCAACTTACGGCGAAAATACTTAAGCAAAATTCCAACGGTCATAAAGGTGTTGAGTTGTGGGCCAAAAGTATAAACGGCGATTTCGGGAATTTCGGACGCCATTTCCCCTGCGCGACATCAGCGAAAATCCTCGCTGCAATGTACGCGCGTGTGCCGCAGGCGATGGCGCAATTTGTTCTAAAAATAGAAAAATTGTCCCATATCATGGCGCCAACCCCAATACTAGAAATGGCGCGCGCTTACGGTCTCCGTCCCTGATTATGGCTCCTGTAAGGCTCCTGTAGTAATCTACTAAGTACGGCTGTAGCTTGGCTATAGCTATTGTAGGTACTTGAAGCAAATATATCACATCCGATTGAGTATCCCGTCATCCATTAAAAGCGCAATTTTAGATCACGTGCCCAGAAAAAATATGGCGAGTCTTGCAAGGTAAGAAGACATTTTGGCGTTTTTCTGTTTTTATGTGTTCTTCTGTGGCTTGCTCTTACATTATCATGGTCAAGATTTATTCCTTGAAATGAAAAGTAACTCGCAGGAGAGAAGTTATTTAAATGAAAGTGGAAGGAAACGTTTTTCAACGGGTGAATTTAGCATTGCAATTAGCAATAACATTTTGCACTTCACAAGGGTTCAGTTGAGTGTCGGAAGTAATCAGGAATTTACTTTGGTTTTGGTTTAGGTTTAACTACGGATATTGGACGAAAGGTTCAATTGGTATAGAAGTAATTGGTTTGGTTTTAGTTGTATGACACTCAAAATCAGTTGAAAACCCCTCTAAGTCACTAGGTTGGTCTTCAATTTTGCTCTGAGGTTTTCTCTCAAATTTCTGAGCATTTTAATGCATATTTCAGGCTCCATTGAGCCGATCACTCCATACTGGGTATCACTGGAAAGATATTTTCCTCCTGCAGAAGTTAAGCATAGATGACACCAATTTTGGTCAAAGGTAATGACATCAGAAGTGGAAGAAAGGCCAAGGCTTGTCACAGGCAGTTACAGCCTACAGGAGTCAATGGGTTAAAAAATCAAGAAATTTGGGTTGTTTGTACTATACTAAAATTATGGAGAAATAAAGAGGATAACCTAATCAAATTAGTACATATCCCTGAGTGCAGGCCCAGTAATATTAGGTTTATGAACCTTGCCTCTGTTTTGGTCTATAGATGTACAAAGAAAGAACTCAGTGGCCAATATCTAGCCATCTTGACTTCATACGTGGTCAATAACCCATCTGTAAGTGGACTGAGTGGAGCACAATTCAGGGTGAAACTGGTGAGTAATTTCATGTTGACCAAGCTGCAGAACTTGCCATCACTAATGATCGCAACAATAAAAAAATTCAAGATTAAAACAGTCTTTAGGGAACTTCTTTTGATTTTGGAAAAGAGTTAATCAACCAGAGCATTAGTTGAGAACAGCGAATAGAGATCTTTTTCTCAACTTTATAAATCAATAAAATTGAAGAATATGAAAATAGATCTCAACAAAATTGGAAACCTGACTAAGTTTGAAGTGTTGTGGACCTCTCAAGAAATTTTGTCATTTGTTGGTTGCTTTTGATCCTAAATTTTGTACACTTCTTATTAGTTTTGGTTTACGTAAGCACTAGAAAATGAGTTTTTTAAGCTTAATGTTTCAAGCAAGAGTTATAATAAATATTATGATTATTTGCCGTGAAGACCTGAATCTCTAATAGTGTATATAATGCAGAGGAGTTGATAGTATTTAGGTATTCATGGTCATGGCTGTCATTAAGGGCTGTAACACCTGCCTCATGATCAGCTATGTGTGTTTGATGGACTATAGTTAACTCATTGACTCCTGTGCCAGCCATAACTGGCTGTGACAAGCTTTGGCCTCCCACTTTTGACGTAATCACTTTTGACCAAAATTGGGATCATCTATACTCATCTTCAACAGGAGGAAAAGATCTTTCCTATGATTCCCAAATCAGAGTGATTGGCCTAATGGAGCCCAAGATATGAACAAAAATGCTCTAAAAGTTGAGTGAAAAACTCAGAGCAAACTTTCCTGCCACTACATGTGGCTACTCCATGATAAAAACTGAGCATCTTGATGACTCTTTCTTAGAAGTTTTTAATTGCAAGCAAGCCTAGTAGAAGGTCAATCACTGCAGCCAAAAGAAAAGAAAATGAGAAAAGGAAGGGGGAAAAAGAATTGAAAAAGCCTAAAGACATACTCGCTTTCTCGTCCAAAAACTCAATATCAAAATGTTGAACGTGATGCTAGTGGCAAGAAAAGCAAGCTGTCAAGTTGCAAATGCCATTTTGACTTGACTGAAGCTAATTTGTCAAATCTCCAGCCTGAAAATCTCCAAAATGTAAAAAAAAAAATGCGTTTTGGCAAAAAGCACCAGAAGTCAATGGGTTAGTACAATTCACCTAAAAGGTAACAAGTTTGTTATGGACCCTTACTTATTAGTTGCGAACTCTAGAAAGCTACAAGTCCATTGTTCTTATTTTTTGTTTTGATTGGTCAGTTTTATTCTAGGTGGTCCGGTTTGAGTAGTCGCACTGTAAAAGGAACGTCAGTAAAGTGGGGTGGGTATCAATTACTGGTACTCTATCTTATTGCAAAGTGTAGCTGTGACTACTAATTACAGTACCTGCAACTGCACGCCCAGTGACTGTAAGATGAATGATAAATTTTCTTGTAGCTCTAACACTCTAAACAAGACAATCTGGCAGTCAATGGAACTATGGACATTGGGTGTTCTGTGGGATGGCAATGAGTGGGTGGTAGCAACACACCCTACACCGGTAAAATTAAGTGGGGCAATAAGCAGTCTCTAACCCAAAGTGGCCTGGTTAGCAGACATGCACCCTAAAGCAAAAACTTTGGCCATTGGTGGACATACACCTGTACCTAGAGATAATGAATGAGGACAAAAACCCTTGGCTGGTTGATGGACACACTCAGTAAATGAACTAGAGTGATAGCGAACTCACCCAGAAAATGAAGCACCTCGACCTAGCTACTTGTAGGTTGCCAAAAATAAGGTGGGGTGAAAGGTGTGCACCTAAATTATGTCCCAAATACAGTCAGGTACTTAATGGCAAATATTAATACAACGTAACAAGGTCCTATGCTTGGAAGCCAATCTTGTAGAGGGGTACTATGGGTGGCAGCTAGCTGGACAGGGACTGTTTTGAGTATTGAAGCAGGTGTCCTGATGTACATGTATGAGGTGTAGCAGTTGCTAGACCAATGACCAAGGTTTTTGATAAGCCAGCAGGGCAATGAAACCCACCTCTGAAGCAGAAGTTGCAGCCCCATTGCCGAAACTGTGGGATGCATAGGGATCACAAAGAGTTTAAACTGACTATACTTTGTAGTTTACATCTACAGTACAAAATGGAGAAGCAAAAATGAAAGTATGTGCCGAGACTTAAGAGGAGAAATAACTACACTGAAACAGTGTATTCCATATTAAATGAGTCACAATTTCTTTCTGTTTGGTTTTATTTACTATGCATGACAGTGCACATTGCAGGTGGAAAATTTTAAACAAATAGAGATGTTACTATTTCACTGTTCAGCTTTTTTCAAGAAGCTGTTATGTGGCCATATTACACCTTAGTCCCCCAGGGGAAGGGTGTACAAAAATTCTGTGAAACTGCAATGCCTGGGGTACTATTATTTTGTGGGAGGAACGAGTAATCAACTGGACTGCATGTCAAGAACTTCAGGTTTGAGCCAACAGTTAAGGTCTCTGCGCTGGGTTGACTTCTTGGGAATGATACTTCACTCTAGTCTTACACTGCCACTCTCTACCTGTTGCAGCTGTACAAATAGGCACTGGGTAAATTTCACACTGGGTGCTATCCCTGCAACAGACTGGCATCCCATCCCATCATTGTTAAACCTTGCCCCTGTAGGGTTAAAACTCTTAAAAATCTGATGGTTTTCTTTTACTGTGCAGATCTGTGAAACAGACAGAGTAGCAGCATAGGCTAGCACAGGGAAGTAGAACTACTCAATACAACTTATTGTGTCAGAGACTGGGTTGTGCTGTGTGGTTTAGACTACTTAGCCTGATGCAGGCCTAAGCTTCTAAGTCCAAACCTAACCTAGTAGGAGTAAAGTGTTAAAAATCCAGTGTCTTATTTTTTTATTGTGTAGCTTGGATAACTTAAGAGATAGACTGTGATAAAGATTAAAACAGCTTCCATTTCTTACTAGATACATGTACAAACCAGAAAGCTGCGTGTGGAGACCAACATGTATATGGAGAAAGATTCATATCATGGCAATAGATTCCATATCTGGTGAGTCTGTGTTTTCTTTTGTGTTTGGCTGGAGAGGTTATCAGTTACTCAGTTTTACCTGTGCTAGGAATAATGCCATGCAATACACGCAGAAAGTTGAAACAAACAGAGTTGTTATTGTTTCACAGTTCAGCTATTGCACTGTATTGTGTTCTTGTACTCTCGCAGTGCCTCTCTCTACCCAGATATATAAATGGATGCTGGGTCAGATAAATGTTAGGCTAAGTCCCTGCAACAGAATGACCTCTCATTTAAAGGTGGGACGGGGTGTAGACATCTTAATTGATGCTACAGAAACTGGGATGAGCTACTCTAGCAAGATTCTACTAAACGTGCTCCACAATTTGAGCTTGACAGTTTTGTTACCATGCCAACATACTGGGATTGAGACCTCCCCAATATTAAAGGCATTTCTGGCCACCTTTGGTGTTCCATTTTCATATTTGCAAATGGTGCCTCACATACATGATCCAACAAGCATATTAATATGTTCGTTTAAGTTTGTGGCCTTGTTTAACATTTTTCAAGCTGAAAATCATTTACCAATTGAAATCAAGTGGGTGGGGACTGGCAAAGAGTGTGTTCCCATGGGAACAAAATGTTGTATGGCTGTAGGTGTGTTTTATGGATAACTATTAGCCTACCAAGTTTCAACGGTCTGTGCTGCAAATTGGCCAAGATAGCTCAATTTATATACTTGATGTAATATTGGGTTGAGTGTATGACATTGTCAGTCATCTCATTTGCATATTTTACACATTTTTCAAACTTAAATATCTCCAAAACTAATGCAGATATTTGCAAACAGTAAACGGTGTTTTCATTCTTTCAGAGAGTTCTATGTGATACATCTAAAAAATCAAGAGGTGAGAATTTGATCATAGTAGCACTTTAAAACACTTGCAATTTCATTTAAAACAGAAGCAAAGAAAAGAGCTATGTGCTGAAACTAAAGAGAAGAAAGAATTCCACAGTAGGTCACTCGCAATTCTATTTATGTTTGGTATCATGTTCTATGTTATTTATACCCAATGCAGGCAGAAATAAATACGAGTAGAGTTTTAATTGTTTCACTACTGTTCATTACAAGTTAACCTAGCCCTTGTATGGTGCATTTTTCGCAGAAAATTTGTATGGTTCAGTTTTTGCAGAAAATTTGTATGGTTCATTTTTCGCAGAAAATTTGTATGGTGTATTTCTTAGCAAGGTTTGTACATGTAGACTGATTCGCAATTAACTCTGGCAAAGAGATGCAATCAGAAAATAATGGTTTAAAAAAGAACGGAATTAGAAAGTAATGCCTAATGGGAGAACTGTTTAAATATTCATGTTGCAAAAAATTAGTGCGTTTAATTTTGACCCCAATTACGCGCCGTAGTCTCCCCACACAAAAAACTGTTAACCTCCATCAAGGAACATCGAACTGTTATTACTCATAATACCAATCGTCATTGTCGCGTACGCTTTTACGCTCAATAGTGTGGGACAACCTTTGTCGAAACAGCTGTATACAACCAAACGACAAGCGCATTCCCGATGAGAGAATTAACTTGTAAACTTTACTCGAGAATACACTGTATGTATATTTTTGTTCTGTGGGTTTCAGTATACCCAATGCTAATTGGACGTTTTATACATCTTTTTTCAGGCTGCCATCTTCAGTGTACATGCAGCGACATTTACATGGAGAAAAAAAGTAAAGGAAAGCAGGGGACTCCGTTTAGTTGTTTCTTCAGTGGATCACGTTTTAAAAGTAAGGTAGATTTGCAACACAAAGTCAATTGTGATTCAGTTTCTTGCGAAAGATTGCTAGGGCGGAGATCGTACTAGTGATTTCACAACGCAAAATTCAAGAGTCACTGAAAGACATTGGAATGACTGTCAAATTGTCTCGTATCTTGCTAGTTTTCGAGTGAACTGTATTTTTTTGTGCGGCCTGAATGTCTCGTTATCGAGTCAACTATTAAACTCGTTGAAATTGCTGTATCTTTTTCACACATGTACCGAAATCTTTATAGTTTTTTAAAAGGTTGCGCTTTTAAAGGGGCCAAAGAAATTAAGTCTTAGGAAAAAATTGTCCCTAGGAAAAAAAGTCTGCAATTTTAAATGGTGTCTTGTTTAGAGTCAAACATATACCGAGTCAACCTCGTTCCCAGGGTCTCTCATCTTACCGCCCCCTGAGGCCCCTCAGGGGGCGGTAAGATGAGAGACCCTGGGAACGAGGTTGATACCGAGTCTTTTGGCGTATGAAATCTTGCACTATGTAGGATTTTTTCCATCAAAAGTTCAAAGTATATGTTTGATTTCTAGCTAGACTCTGTTCAAAAGCGCAGAATTTTTTTTCTTTTTGGCAACCCTACATAGCAAAAAAATAGTAATTGAGATAGCCTATATTTTGACTGGTTTCCAGGCCCCTTTAAAAGCGCAGTTCTTTTGTTTGTAATGAATTAAAAATCCAACAAAAGTTATATTGAAGACGCATGTGTAAACTGACTTCCATTTGCCGTAGTACTTTTTATTGTCTTTAATATTTTTCAACAGTGCTAAAATAATGTACACAATAAAAACCACCACTTGCTGTTTTTATTCTGTTTAGTTTATTGTCTTGTAATAAGTAGCTAATTAATTAAAAATCAGTGAATTAAAAACATGTGAAGGAAAAAGTTTGCGTTTAAAAACTAAGACTTTTGGCGGGAAAATTTGAGAAAAATTGCACAGCGTTTCACCTTACAACTTTTTCTGAGAAAAATTTAAAGAGGTTACCCTTCGGAAATTCTTGATTGCAACAAATTCTCAAAGGCAACAATTGACAGAATATCCCATCTATACTACTGCATCAGCTCGCATTGAAAAAGCAATTTGGATATTTTTTTAAAATAAATTTTCGCCAAACAGTTTTCAAATATCCATTTTCCAACGAACTTCGCGATGTGTTTTTGTGCGAGATGATGCAAGAGTACCTCGAGATATGAAAAAATGAAAGGCCAAATGGATCAAATAAGCATCAAAATAAAATTTAGTTCCGAAATGGATTTTAAAATCTCGCAAACTGACCGTGAAATACTGTTTCAACTAATCGAGTTCAGTTTTACATCCAATAGCTCTTTTCATGGTTAGTTTTTGTCATTTGCATTACAATGTAATCCAACGTGGATGCGAGGCAATTTCGGGCTAAAACTGCAAAATAGCCCGAAGTTGCCTCACATACATGTTAGATTTTATTGTAATGCAAATGAGCAGAGTTAATCGTGAAAAGGGCTATTGATTTTGATCCACAACTGTTTGTAGCTTGTCATTTCATATCTTTCTAGATAATATACATGGTACACCTCGGATCAGTTGCACAGGAGAAAGAACGCACTTACCAAAATCCAATCATTGTCCCCCGCAAAATTATCCAATTTCGATGGTTTATAACTCATTTAAGGTCCGAAATAAGTCAAATTTCTCTTCCGGTGCGACCATTTGCTTCGTTCTCTTTTCCCGTGCAACAACCAAAGTGTAAACACTAAGTAATCAATATCTGGTAGTACAAAGAGGTTTATTCACAAAATAACGCAGAATTCTTCGGCCGGTTCAGTGTCAGTACTGGATTTATGAACTCTTAAAGCCAAAACTATGTCGGAATATTAAATCCACATTGAAAATTTCAATCTCCAATTGACATAGTAAATGGTTTGAACCCAGGAGTATCAGTAGTTCGTATTGTGTGATCGTCCGGGTGAGTGTAGTTCTGAAAAGAACTGTTGTTGGTGACTGACGTTTCGACAACCTGAGCGGAAGTCATCTTCAGAGTCAAGTGAATAGTGTTGTCAGTCGATGTTGTTATAAGTCTGGTCAGTTGAAAACGATTGGTCAGTTAAGCCATGATGTTATTGGCTGAAAGACTCGTGTAAAGTTTGTCATGAGTCATTGGTCAGTTTCGATCCGTCTTATAACAACATCGACTGACAACACTATTCACTTGACTCTGAAGATGACTTCCGCTCAGGTTGTCGAAACGTCAGTCACCAACAACAGTTCTTTTCAGAACTACACTCACCCGGACGATCACACAATACGAACTAATCTCCAATTGAATAGCTTTCGACAATATTTTACTTTTCTGAACAAAGCTTACCACAGAGAAATGTTCATGTACTTTTGACGTCCAGAAATTCAAACGTTAGCAAAAAAAACAACAACAAACAATCATGTTTTGGAAAGGCTTTGTATAGCACGTTTCTAATACCAATTTCATTTCATATGCAAATATTTTCACGTTGTAACAAACTTGTTGCTGGTCTTTCTAGTTTTGGTTATGATTGTTACAAAATTGTTGCAGCCTTGTAAATCTTGAGCAACAACAAGTGCAATAATTAAATTTTAATTTTTATTGTAGAAAGGTTCTCTTTTCGGAGGTCATTGCTAGACAATTGTAAAAAACAACTTGAGATATTAGAATCGAATTTGAAACCGCAGAAACAAATTATTTATCTTCAATTGTTCTTCTCAATCCTGAACTCGTTCGTACTTTATAGCTGAAAATATCAATTCTCCTTATTGATGGCTATACTTGGTCTTAACTGTAGTTCAGAGAATTTGGTAGCACATCAAGATGATATCTCCTAGTCAAAAAGTTTGGTTATCACTCTCGCTATACTTCTCTCGGCTTTTTCCTTTTTACAACATCTTTTATGAACCAGATATTGATCTTAAAATATCTAGAGGATAAACAAACGTTGATCTGTTGTTAAGGTGGCACTTTCAAAAATTCATTGAGAGTTGTGAAATATGTCCAATAACCTGACGATATTTTCAGTTTATTTTAAACTACCTTTGGTGCAACAATTTGTAAGAGAAACTTCGATTTACAGTGAAGGATAACTTTCCCAGTAATCAGATGATTCTGAATGCAGCTTGTAATCTCCGACAAATTTCCCTTCAGCCTTCCGTCGGCGAATTCTTACCGTTGAGAAATCTTCGAGTGATTTCCGGAATTCAATTTGTCGGTGATCTCCTGAATACCTCGGATGGCTGTCGGCAGCCGTTCGGAATCCTCATGAGATCTTTGTAATTTGCAATCAACGTTTAGTCGAGATAATTGTTTTTAAGTCTGTTTCAGATTGCTAAACATGTTAGCGAATTTCATAATACAATTGTGTGTTCAGATGTAAATTCGTCCGTGTAATTGTCAATGTCCAGGCATTTTTCTGCTTTATAACATTACGAGTCTTCATTCGATGAGGATGTTATGATTGAAGGTAATTTTAATAAATAGCAGCGAGGTAATTTAAATTTGTTTTAGAATAATTTTGTTTGTTCTAAAATATTATTTGTTTCACGCTTAAGTATGTGGTCCTATATTGATCTCTTTTCACGTGAAAAACACTGGAAGTAACTTTGTGGTTTTATTCGATCTGAAGAGAGTAAAATATTGCGCGATAATTTTAACTCTAGAAAAACAATTTATTTGTTGTGGATTGAATTTCCAAATACAATTTTTCTTTGCCGGACAGGCCATTAAAATCTCATTTATACCTTAACAACCTACCGAAACGGTTGTACTTCGTTGACTCCGAGATAAAACATACGCGTTTGGGTCTCTATTATTTAGATAATGTTGCCAAATATAGAATATAGTGCTACCGTAAAAACTCAACGTTGTCAATCCACTGATAATATTTCCTGAAATCATGTCGATCAAAATGGTGGCTATACCTGAATCGAGATCTCAGATTAAATACGGCTGTAGGTCAGTAAGCTTCAAATATACTGCCACCATTTTGATCGAGAGTTGTGAAATTAAAATTCTTAACTCGTCATCTCCATTGATGAATAACCATTAACCCCTCGTGAATTTCAATCTCTCCCCTCGTTCGCTAGGTCATACCAATGAGTTTCATCCCTTCGCATTGAGGCCATCATTTCCTTAGAAGAAGACAATAAAGAGAAACATGAGCTTTTTTTTCGGGACAAATGTGTTTCCAAGATACACTATTACTACCAGGGCAAACAGCGACCAAAGTTCCTATGAACCGGCTGCATGTGGTAAAGATTTCCAACTTTTCAGGAGCAACACACAACGAGAAGAACAGGAACGAAGTATCTTACAAACTTTCGCAAAAATTGTTTCTTAACCCTTCACTAAAACGTTTCATCTCAATTTCTTTAAAACTACGACTATCTGGTTTATGAACGAAGCTGTGCAGAACTCGACAAAGAAAATTGCAAGCGAAGGGTGTAACCGCTAACTTAAGAAGGTAGAGATTGTTTCGTTCGGTGAAGAGCAAAAAGATTAAAACGTACACTCACCATTAATATTTTATTATTTCTATCTCGTCCTGCTTTATCTTCTTCGAAGGACGAACATGGGCAGATCCGACATCACCATAAATACACGTCTTCACACCATGACCAAGTGTTTGGTTTGACACAAAAAAATTTTTCTCAAGTAGTCATGAATATTGATTACAAACTAGAACCAATCGCTGACAAAAACGTCGCCGCATATTTTCATGACTTGGATAATAGTTATTATGCAAAACTATTGTATCACTTCAAAAATGTCCATTTCATTCCAGATCTTTGCATTTTAAGGTTTTTTTAAAGACAGTCATATTTCAATAAATAACCTTTTCTGATAATCTTATTGGCCTTTTTTTTCAGGTTTTAAATATGCCCATGTTAAGACCTGATGGCCTTCGCCGAAGCTTACAATTGGGTACAAGCTGGAAACAATTAAAAAGGAAAAGAACTACTTTAATTAAACCGTTATTTTTTAAGTCTGAACCGTTGGAAATCATTGGTTCCGTTGTGGGTTCCCATCTAATTTCCCGTTGCAATCGCAATTAACCTCGCGGGCTTAATTTAGTTCTTTTTTTTCACTGTGCACTCCGTTATGCATTTCCGTTCATCTCTCTCCGTTTCTCTTTCCACACACAAAGTCGTTCATTCATGTGGGTCTCCCTCAACGAAATCCGTGATTTACTTGATGCGTTTGCTCATGTGTTTATGTGGTGACCTCCCTGCGTTGTTAGGTTTTCCTGCCTTCGGCTATGACTTTCCTTATGTTTTGAGCTATACACCACCCCTCGCGTTTCCCGCGGTGTTCCCGACAAGTTCCCAGCTTGCTTTGTTTCCCATTCTTAAAGTGCGAGTTACCGATGCCTTCTTGGATTTCGTCATCTGTTCCCCTACTACATGCTTCGCGTACATTCACTTGGCGATAAGTTGTTTCGTGCATCCCCGAGAGTACCCCTCGGTTTCCTAGTGGGGTCTCTCTGGCGTTCCCTTTGCATTGGCCGTGGGTCCCTCACGCGTTTTCCCGTTCTTTACACCATGCGTTCTCTTCGTTCACGTGATTTCTTGGGAACGAAGAAAGAGAAGAAGATTTAGGAATATAGGAAAAGAAAAATTGACTGGGCAATCAGAAATGGTTAAAGAGTAATAAAAATAGAAATGAGAAATAAGTGTGAGGGGAAAAATGCTCCTTGTCTTTGTCAGCCATAACACGCGTGAAAAACGCAGTGCGCATGCGTGCCTTCCCTGCTTCCGGCACGAATTTGCCATTGAAATTATACACGATATCAAAACAGATTCCGGCCTCGAAATTCAAAAAAGTAAGCTCCACACACAAAAGATAAGCTTAGAATTTCACGAACACAAAGTTTATTAATTGCTTTAGTTTCTCTCTTTTGCACCACATACTTTCCTCCTTGCACCAAAGGCGAAAATCATGTTTGAAAGTCCACGCTCCCTTTTGTTTCATTCTGAAGTCGAACATAAACACTGATAAAGGCGATGCACGAATTTGTCTAAATGAGCGGCTTTCTTGCACGATCGCCGCGAACTTTCTAGAAATCCTTGCTCCAGTGCATACCTGGAGGTTTAACGTTTCCTGCTTTGAAGTTTTGGATGCTAATAAAGTTCGATTTTAGCTCAAAAAAAGGCGTTGTTGTTGTGAAGTTCGCATTCGCAACTGCCATTTTGAAAATAGAGACCTTGCGCATGCGCAGACGTTTTGCACGCGTGTTGTCAGCCATAGGTATCCAGTCGTTTCGTACCCATGACCTTTTTGTACCCAGACGATTCGTACCCAGGGTCAGACCTTTCGTACCCACTTTCGGTCACTTCGTACCCAACCCTCTGGTCGATTCGTACCCAACAAATTGTCACAAAGTTTTCGGAGTTTTTGAGTAAGAAACTTGTTAAAACGCAGCGTTCGCATGCGCAAGGCATGTGTGATCTTATTTGTTATATTGTTGAACTTTACGCATGAGTTATCGGCCTGAAGCGAGGGGTTATGTGATTTATTCCCCTCGGGCGGTGCCTCGGGCAAAGCACGAGGGGAATAAATCACATAAATATTGAGATTGAGTTGTTTGGTTCAAACTTGTATTAGTGGCCCGCAAAAGATAACCGTCATTTACTTTTCTATTGTTTATACCTGCGAGTTTCTTGACAATAACAGCTACGAGGATTTTTATTATTTGTTGCTAAGTAGAATAATAAGCACTTAATGACTGGCCACAAGGGAAACAGTAAGTTTTGTTTCCCCGAGACCCTCAATGTTCCCCGAGGCGAAGCCGAGGGGAACATTGAGGTCGAGGAACATTGAGGAACATTGAGGGAACATTGAGGTCGAGGGGAAACAAAACTCACTGTTTCCCGAGGGGCCAGTCATTAAGTGTTTTGTTATACCTCCCGACTCAAATATAGAAAAAGCTCCGAAAAAAAATGACGCCATTGCATACACTGGCCGCACTCGCAAAATTGAGCGGCTGCCAAAACCAACCTGTCCTATCGAAAAATCACGATAACAGTGTTTCTTTGCAGCTAACAAAAAATATAGACAGTACTAAAGTTGCTTTGGCGTCTTCTAATGCTTAACTCGAGCATTTTGAGTTTAATTTGATCAGGAGCAGCATATTTTGTTGTAAATTACACAAATACTTTCCTACCTGGCGACGGCGATCGACGAGCGAGTTGACGAACGTGGGCAACCCATTTTTGGCGCCAAACCAAAAGCTTGGAGACTCAAAACGTTCATACATGTATTTGCCCTTTTGTTAATCTGCATGATATGTTTTTGCGACTATAAATCCCTTTTCTTGAATAATGAATGCCGTCTCTAATGAGAAACGTTGTCCTACTTCAATGGCTTTTCAACATCAGGCCGACTGGTACACAAATTTCCCGCGGTTTCCAGGTGCACAACTTGATCACGTGCAAGTCCAAAGTTCAAGGTGTTGTTTCCCTAGGGCGTCATTGAGATTTGTTCGCCCTAGGGCGTCATTGAGTTTTGACCAATGGCACGTGACACGTTTTCCTCCAATCAGGAAACGTATTTGAGTTGGGAGGTATAACAA
>JAHPZR010021283.1:15000-17500 GCA_019787425.1 Platygyra sinensis | reverse complement strand
GTTAAAGTTTCTCACTGCCAATATTTTCATTATGCGCTGGTTTTAAATCGCGAATCAGCAAGGCTTCCTTAATTTTACAATGTATATCAGACTGTCCAGTGGCTAAAATATCAAAGTGTCCCATTTTATCCTGTGGGCTGTTTGGGTTATATGATCAGCAATGGCAGAAGAATGGCTGTTACTCGTCAGCGCTTTAAAATGTTCTGTTTTCCTGTCATGTAATCGACGTTTTGTTTTTCCAATATAGCAACCATCACAATCCCAGCTGCATGCTAGCCTTATAAACTACTTTAGACCTAAGGGAGCGGCTGAGTCTGTCTTTATAGGGGAAAAAAGACTTAATTCGGCGAGTATTTCTGAAAATAATGTTAGGATTAAAGCAACTATGGAACTTGTAAATAAATGATTTGAGCTGTTGAGTGACAATTTTACTTTGAATACCTAGATAGGGCAAAACAATGAAATTTCTTTTGGGGGCACTGTAATGATGTCCTTGGTACGGTGCTTTTAAAGGGACATACTGGTTTCCCCTTTTTTTTAGCTACTTGCGACTTGCGAGTTACCGACTTGCGACTTGCGACTTGCGACTTGAGCTTGCAACTTACTCTTTTAAAAGTGCCACGTGACTAGACAATAGTTGGTAATGGAGAGGAAAGAACAACTGGCTATGGATTCGCACGACCAGAAAGATGAGTTGGACCAGGTATGGCCGGGCGTCCTTTGTTTGTTTCGACGTAGTTAGTTACGACATTTCTGCCTCAATATCTCACATTGTTGCTTCAAAAAGCAAGTGAAAGTCCCCCTACGGGGAGGGGGGACTTAACAAAGTTTAATACGGGGAGGCTGCGCCCCGAGGTCCAACCCCTTACCCTTTTATAGACCTTTTATTGAAAAAAAAAGTACCCCTTTCATAACATACTTTAGGAAATCTGGTTCTCATTTTCATTTAGTGCTTAACAAATAAACTGATACAGCCATAAGGGCGTCTTTTCGAAATACTATAATTAAAGGCCCTTTTTTAAGTACCTAAATGACCGATTTCGCTACCCTGTTATATACCTCAACTTGTAAAATCCCTACCATTTTATATAGATGAAGCTTGAAAAAGGTACCCCTTTCGGGAGGAGCCTCCGTTTATAGGTTATTATAGGGAGTAACCGCCCCCCCCCCCCCCTCTGGGGTTAAAGTTGTCGCAGTTGTAGCAGGCAGCGAGGCCAAACCTCGTTCCCAGAGTTTCTCATCAGACTCTGGGAACGAGGTTGAGCGAAGCCTTGTAATATGTGGGAACAACATGATAACGAGCAATTCGTAAGACTCCAGTTTTGAACCCACCCGGGTTTACCACACAACCCGGTCTCTTCAATAATTTGTCATTTTATAAAACAATCAACAGCTTTGTCATCATGTTTTCCTAGTTTCGGGCTAGTACATGGAACATGTAATACGCTGGAAAAGAGATAATTTTTCTACGTTCAGGTGTCTAAGGCGTCAATATGCTCCAGTAAATCAAACTATAGTTGGAGAGCTTCTTCCGCAGTCGTTGGTGTTTCCAGTCCCTCGTCTTCTTGGATCATTTCCGCCAGGTCTTTAAAGTGTGGGAACAACCCTTTTCTTGGGGACGTTGTGCACACATCTCTTCAGCAATTTCAAACTCATCCATTTCGAAAGGACAGGAATAATCTTGTGTACCAACTGTTTCGGAACAAAAAAAAGAGCGTCAGGCTTTCCAGAAGGGCATTCCGCATTGTTAGAGGGACGAATTCTGTGAAGATTCCATTCTTGGGAAACTCTGTGTAATTCCAGTTGTAAGACATCAGTAAAACAGAACTTCAGACATTCACGTTGTATAACATCGTCATCGTTGTACAAACCAGAATCTCTTAGATCTTTAAAAAACTGAATCCACCATTCTGTGCGACCCTGTCGGAGGCGACCCCACCAAGCCTCTATTCGCTGGTTAGATGTCGACTTTCCAAACATAAAACTTTTCTCCCCTGCAAAATCATCCTCAGCAGATCTGCGAAAGAAACGTTGGATGGCTGCTAAGCTCCCATTCTCAGTTCCCCGATCGCCCCGTACAATGCGAGCGGTTCCTCCCAGTTGCCGCACGCAGTCTAGATAATACTGTGCAACTATGCGTGGATCATTGTTTGATGATGCAACCTCTAGCCATAAAATTCTTCGACTGAAACCGTCTATAGCTCCGTGAATACAAAATCCAAATGGTTTCAGTTTGTCGTAGCCGTCTATGTGCCACAGGTAGTTCGGACCTTTACATCGATACACTCTTCTCCGAAGTCTATGTCTTGACCGAGCTTGAACACCTTCTGGATCAAAGATTCTCAAGGTGTGACGAACAACTTCTCTGGTAGTAACCAGACGGTGATGATTAACCAGCCTTTGATGCATTGCTCTGTATCCAAGTAAACCTCCACTTCCTCTTAGCTCTCTCTCAACTGCATTGACAACCTCTCGTATATCACTCTGATTTCGACGTCTT
>JAHPZR010021283.1:0-10000 GCA_019787425.1 Platygyra sinensis | reverse complement strand
TAGAAAATGAGTTTTTTAAGCTTAATGTTTCAAGCAAGAGTTATAATAAATATTATGATTATTTGCCGTGAAGGACTGAATCTCTAATAGTGTATATAATGCAGAGGAGTTGATAGTATTTAGGTATTCATGGTCATGGCTGTCATTAAGGGCTGTAACACCTGCCTCATGATCAGTATGTTTGATGGGCTATAGTTAACTCATTGACTCCTGTGCCGGCCATAACTGGCTGTGACGAGCTTTGGCCTCCCACTTTTGACGTAATCACTTTTGACCAAAATTGGGATCATCTATACTCATCTTCAACAGGAGGAAAAGATCTTTCCTATGATTCCCAAATCAGAGTGATTGGCCTAATGGAGCCCAAGATATGAACAAAAATGCTCTAAAAGTTGAGTGAAAAATTCAGAGCAAACTTTCCTGCCACTAAATGTGGCTACTCCATGGTAAAAACTGAGCATCTTGATGACTCTTTCTTAGAAGTTTTTAATTGCAAGCAAGCCCAGTAGAAGGTCAATCACTGCAGCCAAAAGAAAAGAAAATGAGAAAAGGAAGGGGGAAAAAGAATTGAAAAAGCCTAAAGACATACTCACTTTCTCGTCCAAAAACTCAATATCAAAATGTTGAACGTGATGCTAGTGGCAAGAAAAGCAAGCTGTCAAGTTGCAAATGCCGTTTTGACTTGACTGAAGCTAATTTGTCAAATCTCCAGCCTGAAAATCTCCAAAATGTAAAAAAAAAAAAGCGTTTTGGCAAAAAGCACCAGAAGTCAATGGGTTAGTACAGTTCACCTAAAAGGTAACAAGTTTGTTATGGACCCTTACTTATTAGTTGCGAACTCTAGAAAGCTACAAGTCCATTGTTCTTATTTTTTGTTTTGATTGGTCAGTTTTATTCTAGGTGGTCCGGTTTGAGTAGTCGCGCTGTAAAAGGAACGTCAGTAAAGTGGGGTGGGTATCAAATACTGGTACTCTATCTTATTGCAAAGTGTAGCTGTGACTACTAATTACAGTACCTGCAACTGCACGCCCAGTGACTGTAAGATGAATGATAAATTTTCTTGTAGCTCTAACACTCTAAACAAGACAATCTGGCAGTCAATGGAACTATGGACATTGGGTGTTCCGTGGGATGGCAATGAGTGGGTGGTAGCAACACACCCTACACCGGTAAAATTAAGTGGGGCAATAAGCAGTCTCTAACCCAAAGTGGCCTGGTTAGCAGACATGCACCCTAAAGCAAAAACTTTGGCCATTGGTGGACATGCACCTGTACCTAGAGATAATGAATGAGGACAAAAACCCTTGGGTGGTTGATGGACACACCCAGTAAATGAACTAGAGTGATAGCGAACTCACACAGAGAATGAAGCACCTCGACCTAGCTACTTGTAGGTTGCCAAAAATAAGGTGGGGTGAAAGGTGTGCACCTAAATTATGTCCCAAATACAGTCAGGTATTTAATGGCAAATATTAATACAACTTAACAAGGTCCTATGCTTGGAAGCCAATCTTGTAAAGGGGTACTATGGGTGGCAGCTAGCTGGACAGGGACTGTTTTGAGTATTGAAGCAGGTGTCCTGATGTACATGTATGAGGTGTAGCAGTTGCTGGACCAATGACCAAGGCTTTTGATAAGCCAGCAGGGCAATGAAACCCACCTCTGAAGCAGAAGTTGCAGCCCCATTGCCGAAACTGTGGGATGCATAGGGATCACAAAGAGTTTAAACTGACTATACTTTGTAGTTTACATCTACAGTACAAAACGGAGAAGCAAAAATGAAAGTATGTGCCGAGACTTAAGAGGAGAAATAACTACATTGAAACAGTGTATTCCATATTAAATGAGTCACAATTTCTTTCTGTTTGGTTTTATTTACTATGCATGAAAGTGCACATTGCAGGTGGAAAATTTTAAACAAATAGAGATGTTACTATTTCACTGTTCAGCTTTTTTCAAGAAGCTGTTATGTGGCCATATTACACCTTAGTCCCCAGGGGAAGGGTGTACAAAAATTCTGTGAAACTGCAATGCCTGGGGTACTATTATTTTGTGGGAGGAATGACAGAGTAATCAACTGGACTGCATGTCAAGAACTTCAGGTTTGAGCCAACAGTTAAGGTCTCTGCGCTGGGTTGACTTCTTGGGAATGATACTTCACTCTAGTCTTACACTGCCACTCTCTACCTGTTGCAGCTGTACAAATAGGCACTGGGTAAATTTCACACTGGGTGCTATCCCTGCAACAGACTGGCATCCCATCCCATCATTGTTAAACCTTGCCCCTGTAGGGTTAAAACTCTTAAAAATCTGATGGTTTTCTTTTACTGTGCAGTTCTGTGAAATAGACAGAGTTAATAGCAGCATAGGCTAGCACAGGGAAGTAGAACTACTCAATACAATTTATTGTGTCAGAGACTGGGTTGTGCTGTGTGGTTTAGACTACTCAGCCTGATGCAGACCTTAGCTCCTAAGTCCAAACCTAACCTAGTAGGAGTAAAGTGTTAAAAATCCAATGTCTTATTTTTTTTATTGTGTAGCTTGGATAACTTAAGAGATAGACTGTGATAAAGATTAAAACAGCTTCCATTTCTTACTAGATACATGTACAAACCAGAAAGCTGCGTGTGGAGACCAACATGTAGATGGAGAAAGATTCATATCATGGCAATAGATTCCATATCTGGTGAGTCTGTGTTTTCTTTTGTGTTTTCTTTTGTGTTTGGCTGGAGAGGTTATCAGTTACTCAGTTTTACCTGTGCTAGGAATAATGCCATTCAATACACACAGAAAGTTGAAACAAACAGAGTTGTTATTGTTTCACAGTTCAGCTATTGCACTGTATTGTGTTCTTGGACATGACATGTTACTCTCGCAGTGCCTCTCTCTACCCAGATATATAAATGGATGCTGGGTCAGATAAATGTTAGGCTAAGTCCCTGCAACAGAATGACCTCTCATTTAAAGGTGGGAAAGGGTGTAGACATCTTAATTGATGCTACAGAAACTGGGATGAGCTACTCTAGCAAGATTCTACTAAACGTGCTCCACAATTTGAGCTTGACAGTTTTGTTACCATGCCAACATACTGGGATTGAGACCTCCCCAATATTAAAGGCATTTCTGGCCACCTTGGTGTTCCATTTTCATATTTGCAAATGGTGCCTCGCATACATGATCCAACAAGCATATTAATATGTTCGTTTAAGTTTGTGGCCTTGTTTAACATTTTTCGAGCTGAAAATCATTTACCAATTGAAATCAAGTGGGTGGGGACTGGCAAAGAGTGTGTTCCCATGGGAACAAAATGTTGTATGGCTGTAGGTGTGTTTTATGGAGAACTATTAGCCTACCAAGTTTCAACGGTCTGTGCTGCAAATTGGCCAAGATAGCTCAATTTATATACTTGATGTAATATTGGGTTGAGTGTATGACATTGTCAGTCATCTCATCTGCATATTTTACACATTTTTCAAACTTAAATATCTCCAAAACTAATGCAGATATTTGCAAACAGTAAACGGTGTTTTCATTCTTTCAGAGAGTTCTATGTGATACATCTAAAAAATCAAGAGGTGAGAATTTGATCATAGTAGCACTTTAAAACACTTGCAATTTCATTTAAAACAGAAGCAAAGAAAAGAGCTATGTGCTGAAACTAAAGAGAAGAAAGAATTCCACAGTAGGTCACTCGCAATTCTATTTTTGTTTGGTATCATGTTCTATGTTATTTATACCCAATGCAGGCAGAAATAAATACGAGTAGAGTTTTAATTGTTTCACTACTGTTCATTACAAGTTGACCTAGCCCTTGTATGGTGCATTTTTCGCAGAAAATTTGTATGGTGTATTTCTTAGCAAGGTTTGTACATGTAGACTGATTCGCAATTAACTCAGCCTCTGTGGCAAAGAGATGCAATCAGAAAATAATGGTTTAAAAAAGAACGGAATTAGAAAGTAATGCCTAATGGGAGAACTGTTTAAATATTCATGTTGCAAAAAATTAGTGCGTTTAATTTTGACCCCAATAACGCGCCATAGTTTCCCCACACAAAAAAACTGTTAACCTCCATCAAGGAACATCGAACTGTTATTACTCATAATACCAATCGTCATTGTCGCGTACGCTTTTACGCTCAATAGTGTGGGACAACCTTTGTCGAAACAGCTGTATACAACCAAACGACAAGCGCATTCCCGATGAGAGAATTAACTTGTAAACTTTACTCGAGAATACACTGTATGTATATTTTTGTTCTGTGGGTTTCAGTATACCCATTGCTAATTGGACGTTTTATACATCTTTTTTCAGGCTGCCATCTTCAGTGTACATGCAGCGACATTTACATGGAGAAAAAAAGTAAAGGAAAGCAGGGGACTCCGTTTAGTTGTTTCTTCAGTGGATCACGTTTTAAAAGTAAGGTAGATTTGCAACACAAAGTCAATTGTGATTCAGTTTCTTGCGAAAGATTGCTAGGGCGGAGATCGTACTAGTGATTTCACAACGCAAAATTCAAGAGTCACTGAAAGACATTGGAATGACTGTCAAATTGTCTCGTATCTTGCTAGTTTTCGAGTGAACTGTATTTTTTTGTGCGGCCTGAATGTCTCGTTATCGAGTCAACTATTAAACCCGTTGAAATTGCTGTATCTTTTTCACACATGTACCGAAATCTTTATAGTTTTTGAAAAGGTTGCGCTTTTAAAGGGGCCAAAGAAATTAAGTCTTAGGAAAAAATTGTCCCTAGGAAAAAAAGTCTGCAATTTTAAATGGTGTCTTGTTTAGAGTCAAACATATACCGAGTCTTTTGGCGTATGAAATCTTGTACTATGTAGGATTTTTTCCATCAAAAGTTCAAAGTATATGTTTGATTTCTAGCTAGACTCTGTTCAAAAGCGCAGAATTTTTTTCTTTTTAGCAACCCTACATAGTCAAAAAATAGTAATTGAGATAGCCTATATTTTGACTGGTTTCCAGGCCCCTTTAAAAGCGCAATTTTTTTGTTGTAATGAATTAATAAAAATCCAACAAAAGTTATATTGAAGACACGTGTGTAACTGACTTCTATTTGCCGTAGTACTTTTTATTGTCTTTCATACTTGTCAACAATGCTAAAATAATGTACACAATAAAAAAAACACCACTTGCTGTTTTCATTCTGTTTAGTTTATTGTCTTGCAGTAAGTAGCTAATTTATTAAAAATCAGTTAAATTAAAAAAAACATGTGAAGGAGAAAGTTTGCGTTTAAAAACTAAGACTTTTGGCGGGAAAATTTGAGAAAAATTGCACAGCGTTTCACCTTACAACGTTTTTTGAGAAAAATTTCAAGAGGTTACCCTTCGAAAATTGATTGCCAAAAAATTCTCAAAGGCAACAATTGACAGAATATCCCGTCTATACTACTGCATCAGCTCGCATTGAAAAAGCAATTTTGATATTTGTTAAATAAATTTTCACCAAACACTTTTCAAATTTCTATTTTCCAACGAACTTCAGGATGTGTTTTTGGGCGAGATGATGCAAGAAGTGCAACGAGATATGAAAGAAATGACAAACGGATCAAATAAGCGTCAAAATAAAATTTGATTCCAAAATGGATTTTAAAATCTCGCAAAGTGACCGTGGAGTACCGTTTAAACAAACCGAATTTAATTTCATATCCAGTTGAGTTTAACCGCAACTGTTTATAGCTTGTCATTTCATATCTCAGTTCTCTGTCAGACGATAGCGTGCATGGTACACTTCGCATCAGTTGCACAGGAGCAAGAACACACTTATCAAAATCCAATCATTGTCCCCGTAAAATTGTCCAATTTCGATGGTTTATAACTCATTTAAGTTCCGAAATAAGTCAATTTTCTCTTCCGGTGCGACCGTTCGCTTCGTTCTCGTTTCCCGTGCAACAACCAAAGTGTAAACACTACAAACTAATCAATATCTGGTAGTACAAAAGATGTGTATTCACAAAATAACGCTGAATTTTTCGGCCGGTTCAGTATACTGGATTTATGAATTCTTAAAGCCAAAACTATGTCGGAATATTGAAAATTTCAAGCTCCACTTTCGATATATTAAAATTCAGCATGGCAGCGAGGCTTAGAGGACACAAACAAAGGAAATTGAAGACTGTTTATTCATTTCTTTTGTTTGTATCCTCTAAACCTCACTATCAAGCTAATTTCAATATATCGAAGTGGTCTATTGAATAGCCTTCGACAATATTTTACTTTTTGAACAAAGCTTACCACAGAGAAATGTTCATGTACTTTTGGACGTCCAGAAATTCAACCGTTAGCAAAAAAAAAAAAGCAACAGACAATCATGTTTAGGAAAGGCTTTGGATAGCACGTTTCTAATACCAATTCTAATTTATATGCAAATATTTTCACGTTGTAACAAACTTGTTGCTGGTCTTTCTAGTTTGGTTATGATTGTTACAAAATTGTTGCAGCCTTCTAAATCCTGAGGAATAACAAGTGCAATAGTTAATTTTAATTTTTATTGTAGAAAGATTCTCTTTTCGGAGGCCATTGCTAAACAATTGTAAAAAAACAACTTGAGATACTAGAATCGAAGTTGAAACCGCAGAAACAAATTATATATTTTCAGTTGCTCTTCTCGATCCTGAACTCGTTCGTACTTTAAAGCTGAAAATATCAATTCTCCTTATTGATTGCCATACTTGGTCTTAATTGTAGTTCAGAGAATTTGGTAGCACATCAAGACAATGTCTCTTAGTCGAAAAGTTTGGTATCACTCTCGCTATACTTCTCTGCTTTTTCCTTTTTACAACATCTTTTGTGAACCAGATATTGATTTTAAAATATCGAGAGGATAAACAAACGTTGATCTATTGTTAAGGTGGCACTTTCAAAAATTCATTGAAAGTTGTGTAATATGTCCAATAATTAACCTGAAGATATTTTCGGTTTATTTTAAACTACTAGTGGTGCAACAATATGAAAAAGAAACTTCGATTTACAGTGAAGGATAACTATCTCGGTAATCAGATGATTCTGAATGCAGCTTGTAATCTCCGACAAATTTCCCTTTAGCCTTCCGTCGGCGAATTCTTAAAGTATTCTTAAAACTTGTGTTACCGTTGAGAAATCTTCGGAAACCTTCGAGTGATCTCCGGAATTCAATTTGTCGGTGATCTTCCCTGTGATCTTTTGAATACCTCGGATGGCTGTCGGCAGCCGTTCGGAATCTTCAAATTTCTTCAGAGATCTTTGTAATTTGCAATCAACGTTTAGTCTAGGTCGATAATTGTTTTTAAGTCTGTTACAGATTGCTAAACATGTTAGCGAATAATTTCATAATACAATTGTGTGTTCAGATGTAAATTCGTCCGTGTAATTGTCATTGTCCAGGCATTTTTCTGCTTTATAACATAGTCTTCATTTGATGAGGATGTAATGATTGAAGGTAACTTTAATAGCAGCGAGGTAATTTAAATTTGTTTTAGAATAATTTTGTTTGTTCTAAAATATTATTTGTTTCACTCGAGCTCTTAAGTATGTGGTCCTATATTAATCTCTTTTCACATGAAAAACACTGAAAGTAACTTTGAGGTTTTATTCGATCTGAAGAGAGCAAAATATTGCGCGATAATTAATTTTAACTCTAGAAAAACAATTTATTTGTTGTAGAGTGAATTTCCAAATACAATTTTTCTTTGCCGGACAGGCCATTAAAATTTCATTTATACCTTAAAACCTACCGAAGTGTTGTGCCACCGTAAAAACTCAACGTTGTCAATCCACTGATAATATTTACTGAAATCATGTCGATCAAAATGGTGGCTATACCTGAATCGAGATATCAGATTAAATACTGCTGTAGGTCAGTAAGCTTCAAATATACTGCACCATTTTGATCGGGAGTTGCTAGGTCATACCAATGAATTCCATCCCTTCGCATTTAGGCCATCATTTCCTTAGAAGAAGACAATAAAGAGAAACATGAGCTTTTTTTTTCGGGACAAATGTATTTCTAAGATACACTATTACTACCAGGGCAAACAGCGACCAAAGTTCGTATGAACCGGCTGCACGTGGTAACGATTTTCAATTTTTCAGGAGCAACACGCAACGAGAACAACAGGAAAGAAGTATCTTGCAAACTTCCGCAAAATTGTTTCTTAACCCTTCACTGAAAAGTTTCATCTCAATTCCTGTAAAACTACGGACTATCTGGTTTTATGAACGAAGCTGTGCAGAGCTCGGCAAAGAAAATCATTGCGAGCGAAGGGTGTAACCGCTAACTTAAGAATGTAGAGATTGTTTCGTTTGGTGAAGACCAAAAAGATTAAAACGTACACTCACCATAAATATTTTATTATTTCTATCTCGTCCTGCTTTATCTTCTTCGAAGGACGAACATGGGCAGATCCGACATCACCATAAATACACGTCTTCACACCATGACCAAGTGTTTGGTTTGACGCAAAAAAATTTTTCTCAAGTAGTCATGAATATTGATTACAAACTAGAACCAATCGCTGACAAAAACGTCGTCGCATATTTTCATGACTTGGATAATAGTTATTATGCAAAACTATTGTATCACTTCAAAAATGTCCATTTCATTCCAGATCTTTGCATTTTAAGGTTTTTTTAAAGACAGTCATATTTCAATAAATAACCTTTTCTGATAATCTTATTGGCCGATTTTTTCAGGTTTTAAATATGCCCATGTTAAGACCTGATGGCCTTCGCCGAAGCTTACAATTGGGTACAAGCTGGAAACAATTAAAAAGGAAAAGAACTACTTTAATTAAACCGTTATTTTTTAAGTCTGAACCGTTGGAAATCATTGGTTCCGTTGTGGGTTCCCATCTAATTTCCCGTTGCAATCGCAATTAACCTCGCGGGCTTAATTTAGTTCTTTTTTCTCACTGTGCACTCCGTTATGCATTTCCGTTCATCTCTCTCCGTTTCTCTTTCCACACACAAAGTCGTTCATTCATGTGGGTCTCCCTCAACGAAATCCGTGATTTACTTGATACGTTTGCTCATGTGTTTATGTGGTGAACCTCCCTGCGTTGTTAGGTTTTCCTGCCTTCGGCTATGACTTTCCTTATGTTTTGAGCTATACACCACCCCTCGCGTTTCCCGCGGTGTTCCCGACAAGTTCCCAGCTGCTTTGTTTCCCATTCTTAAAGTGCAAGTTACCGATGCCTTCTTGGATTTCGTCATCTGTTCCCCTACTACATGCTTCGCGTACATTCACTTGGCGATAAGTTGTTTCGTGCATCCCGAGAGTACCCCTCGGTTTCCTAGTGGGGTCTCTCTGGCGTTCCCTTTGCATTGGCCGTGGGTCCCTCACGCGTTTTCCCGTTCTTTACACCATGCGTTCTCTTCGTTCACGTGATTCTTGGGAACGAAGAAAGAGAAGAAGATTTAGGAATATAGGAAAAGAAAAATTGACTGGGCAATCAGAAATGGTTAAAGAGTAAATAAAAATAGAAATGAGAAATAAGTGAGAGGGGAAAAATGCTCCTTGTCTTTGTTCAGCCATAGGTATCCAGTCGTTTCGTACCCATGACCTTTTTGTACCCAGACGATTCGTACCCAGGGTCAGGACCTTTCGTACCCACTTTCGGTCACGTCGTACCCAACCCTCTGGTCGATTCGTACCCAACAAATTGTCACAAAGTTTTCGGAGTTTTTGAGTAAGAAACTTGTTAAAACGCAGCGTTCGCATGCGCAAGGCATGTGTGATCTTATTTGTTATATTGTTGAACTTTACGCATGAGTTATCGGCCTGAAGCGAGGAGTTATGTGATTTATTCCCCTCGGGCGGTGCCTCGGGCAAAGCACGAGGGGAATAAATACATAAATATTGAGATTGAGATTCTAAGTAAAGTTGTTTGGTTCAAACTTGTATTAGTGGCCCGCAAAAGATAACCGTCCATTTACTTTTCTATTGTTTATACCTGCGAGTTTCTTGACAATAACAGCTACGAGGATTTTATTATTTGTTGTAGTAGAATA
>JAHPZR010021279.1:0-10000 GCA_019787425.1 Platygyra sinensis | reverse complement strand
GGTTCCTGTCATCCAAAAACAGTTCTTTTTGAATTGCGGAAAAATTCTATTACTTAGTTTACTGTCCAACAAATTTAAAAAATATTTGTCTGAAAGCTATTTTTAACTGCGGTTAGTTGTTTACACAGCAATTAAAGTTTTATGTCGTGTATTTCTAACTTTTCTCTGTTTAAATGCTCCTAATTGCAGTGAGAAAGATTCACAGCGTAGGTACACACTATTTACTGCTGGTTTATCAGTTGTCACCATTGAAATTACATGTCGGGTACTAAATTAATTAATAACAAAGGAATATATGAGTTTTCTAATCATAATTGGAGAATCACGGCTTTTGGCTTTGAAAACCAGCTGTGAAGTTAGGTCATTTACTTTAAGCCTGACCATAACACTTGAGTTTTCCCGATGTATGATATCCTTCTTCGCTTGAACCATTCAAGTCTCCCAGTCTGATTTGTGTCACAGGCAGAGCAGACTTGTCTGTCAACAGACCGCTGTCCTCATACCAACCACTACCACTGTTATCACAGTTACACTTTGTACCACCAGTACAAGAGTTTGTTACTCCGCATGCGCACATCTTGTCATAGCCTGTAGCTCCTCCCCAGTAGTTCATCCGTGTTCCATCACGTGATGCCCACCAAGCATGACTGTCCTCAATAAACATTATATCATTATTGCACTCAAACTTGATAAACTGTTCGCAGTTCTGTGAGACTCGAGTGAGTGCTGCTAGCTGAGCGGTGCTGATTCCAGTGTATCGCACATCTTTACTGTAACATCCTGCAGGACCACATCCATTAGGACCAACATGGGTTCTACTCTCACTGTCGTGACTAATGACTGCCACACCAACTCCGCCTTTGTCACTCATGTCACAGTAGACACTAAAAGGAGTTACTCCTCCTGTGCCATCAGGGTCAATCAGATAATTACCGGAAGGTATTTCCCTATTTCTTGATTTTATTTCACTGCACGAGATTGGTTTACGGACCTCTAGAGAAGTACTAGCTTTAATGGAACGGTGGAAATTTCTCGCTATGCAGGTATAAGATCCAGCGTAATTTGGTGAAATGTTTTTAAGAAGCAGAGATCCGTTTAAATAAAGGATGTGATTGGTTGGAAGACTCTGGCTTGCACGTTGCCAAGTAATGTCACGTGCTCCTTGTGCTGAGCAAGGAAGTAACAGATCTTCAGAGGTTAATCCTAAGTATCTACGAGAAGGAAGTAACGTAAACTTGAGTGCCTCAAGCACAATAACTTGTACTAAGGCTGAATCCTGATTGAGAAGATTCTTTGCCGAGCATATATAATCTCCTCCTTGACTTTTTGTGACTTTCACCAGGCTGAGTTTTTCTCCCTCGACACTGGTTACTGTCTCTTTTGGAGTGCTGTGATATAGATGAGACAACTTACTCCACGTGACCGTTGGTGTCGGCTGACCAGTAGCTTGGCAGACCAGGCTCACGTTCTGTCCTTCTTCAACGATAACAGACGAGGGTTTGCTAGAGATCGTGGCACCAACTATATAACAGCAGAAAAAATGTTAGCCATGGAGTGTAAGAAGAGAAAATACATTAAAATGGTGTAATAGCGATCATTGAATGACTTTTGCCATATCTGTTTTCGGTTGAATAGGCCATATTCGTATTCCCGGCATCGGACTGGAACTAGCTTGCAAGTGAGGCTGATGTGGGGGAGTCTTTTCAAATACAATGATATTCCCCCGCATGAGCCTCCATTGCAAGCTAGTTCCAGTCCAATACCGAGAATACGAATATGGCCTATTATATTGTGTTTTTGAAAAAAAAAATCCCTGTTAGGAGTTTGTCTTCGTCTACATTTCTAGTTGCGCTTAAAATGAAAACATTCTGTGGTTACATTGAGAATAAAAAAAATTAACTTTAGGTTAGTAGTCTACATTCACGCACTCAATTATCGTACTTGACAACTTGACAACTTGACAACTTGACAACTTGACAACTTGACAACTTGACAACTTGACAACTTGACAACTTGACAACTTGACAACTTGACAACTTGACAACTTGACAACTTGACAACTTGACAACTTGACAACTTGACAACTTGACAACTTGACAACTTGACAACTTGACAACTTGACAACTTGACAACTTGACAACTTGACAACTTGACAACTTGACAACTTGACAACTTGACAACTTGACAACTTGACAACTTGACAACTTGACAACTTGACAACTTGACAACTTGACAACTTGACAACTTGACAACTTGACAACTTGACAACTTGACAACTTGACAACTTGACAACTTGACAACTTGACAACTTTATTATTACATTTTTACACACATATTACAGTAGACAGACCTGACACCGCAGGTAGCAAATTAAAAGCTAATCGAAGCGGGCCAGGAACAATAAAAATAAATGGCATCTGCTAACCTTAATTAAAAGAAACGTATTACAGACAAAAGAAAAACTACTTAAGAGAAACTTGTATTCATTAGTTCATTCAGGCTACATGGTCAATTCGAAGTATTTAGGACAGAACAGGATTGGAACTGGATAAGGAATTGAATAAGGAAGTACAGCTATGAAGACTGTAAAAATTAAGTTTTGATATGTTGAATTCTAAATCTTTATATATAAGTTCACACGAAAACAGTGGATAGCATTGAAGGCACGCTCTGATTGGCTGGTCAAACTCCAAATATCCTTTACTATTTACCTCCGAGCAACTCGGGAAAATATGGCGTCCCGGTTTGCATCCGTGACAAGTGAAGAAATCAAATTGTTTGTGGTGTATATTATCTCACTGCTTTAGTATATACTAAAACAACTATTCACCTCAGTGTCGACGGTGGCTAGCGGCTGTAAGCCCAACATTTTGTACGTTTAATCCAAGGAAGGAGTTAAATCAAATTTTAGCAATATATTGTTTTTTTATACTATTTTTTGACAGAAAACATAAGGTGTGCCACTTTTTCATACGTGCGGTAGGCAAACTTTATCCCTTTCCTAAAACCGTAGCCCCTTTAAATTCCCTTGATGACTTTGCAGCTAAAGTTACATGCGTTTGTTAGTTGCAACTTGAAAGGGCCTCTTTGGTTGTACCGAAAAGTTTTCTTTCCCTTTTCTAAACCATTGAGCTGGTAAAATCCCTATTCTTTAAATTTGCACATCTTTAGTCTTTTTAAAGTTATTGTAGCCCTTCCCCCGGCGAATTTTTTATATAACGGGGTAAATATTTTTCACCTTGAATAGTTAAAGTGGCTGATGAGGTCATTTCTCCAAGAATATTTCTTGCCACACAAATGTACATTCCTTCATCTTGTGACGTCACATCTGTTATCATCAGTCCACCACGCGAAGATACAACTCGTTTATCCGCGGGAAGACTGGAATTCTGTTTCAGCCACGTGACTTTAGGTTTTGGGTTTCCATCAGCTTCACACTGAAACGATGCTGTACCGGATTCGTTGACGACCATGGATATCGGAGGTGAGATAATTGAAGGGGCTGAGATAGATTTGCCTGGATAGCCCTTAGGTCCCTGTGGGCCTTTAGGTCCTGGAGATCCTTGAATTCCCTGGGATCCTTGATTTCCTTTACTTCCCTGGGGTCCTGGAGGTCCGGGTGGTCCGTGTTTACCTGGAGAGCCTCTGGGACCAGGCCTTCCTCGTCTTCCCCTGATGCTTTTGGGACACTGAACCGTGCAGGCTTGGCTACTCAGCGCGAGTCTCAATTCTCTTCTGATGAAGTCACGATCAATAGTTTCGCTTTTATTTGATTTTTTGTTTTCAGTTTCCATGTTGCGTTTGTAACGAATCTGCAGCTCTGCAAGAAACACAAGATGGACATTTTATTGCACAATTTATGTTTCACATAGTCGATTAAACTCGTCACCAAAAGTCTACAACATGAAGGATTGCATGAGTTAAAAGAAGTCGAAAGTACCACTCTGAAAACTTCATCAAATTTTATAACCAAAGGAATAAATACAATTGGGATCCGACCTCGTCCATTAAATTTAATCGTGTTATTTGAACTGCGCCAAGTAAGATGATTGAGGGTGGTAAAGGGTATTTTCGTGACTCGTGATCGGCCCTTTTTTCCCCGCAAAATGTGAAATGGCTAATTCTTTCTTCGTGAATCGTGATTCCATAGTAGCCGTGAAGCGTGATTTTGCAAAATTATTTTCCGTGAAACGAAAATAAATGTTTAATTCGCCGTGAATCGTGATTTTCATTATGTCTCTGTTGTTTTGAACAACCTTTATTATGTAATAAATGATATTGCGTGACCGTGACGTCACGGTTGATACCTGTTGCGACAACGTGGTTGGTCTGGTTTTGAAAGGAATGAAAGATTTTATTAAAGTGTCAACAGTATTTAGCTGTTTTAAAAAAAACTATATATATATATATATATATATATATATATATATATATATATATATATAGATATATAGTTTTTTTTAAAAAAGCTAAATACTGTTGACACTTTAATAAAATCTTTATATATATATATATAAAAATTACGGTGACCTTTAGCCAGCCATTATTTTCAACCTTTGATTCGTATGTCTCCACCATAATGGCGGAAACGCATCAAGTCCATCAACGCGATGTCCGAGATGACTGCGTTGATAAGTTATTTTTTTTAACCGAACGCGCAACAAAAAGTATTGATTCACAAGGAGAAATCTCGTTTTCCATTTTCTCCCATAGCCCATAGAGGTTTCGAAATCTTTAAGAAAGCTGTGTTAGATTTTTGTGACGTGCAATCTTTAGCTCAAGCCAAAGGCCTTGGAAGAAGCATGGACTGCTCGTTTCATGAGAACCGTCCGTTCTGGAACTGTGGAAAGTTTTTGTATTCGTACCCAGAAACAATTTTTCAAAATGTAACGGTATGAAACTGTTAGTGAAAGAAAAACGTTCTCCTTTTTTCCGTGAAGCGTGAAATGCCTGTTTTATTTTTCGTGAATTGTGAAAGAGGACTGTTTTATTTTCCGTGAAACGTTATCTAGACCCCCCCACCCCCACCTTCATTTACTACCCTCGTGATTTGGAAATACTTTAGGAAACACTAAAGCTCAATGTGAATAAGCTATCCGAAGGCCTTCAGACAACGCAGAATGAGCTTTCGTTATATTCCGAGCCCAGGAAGTTGAAGGCTTGGTATATTGATACTGAATAGTTTATGTTCTGCTGGACGTATATTTCCTCTTTTCACTGTTACGAGGGAAAGGAAAGCCATGGTTTACACTTTTATATTGACAAGGTTATTTCTTACCCAGTTGTAAGCTTAGAATTTAATCATCGTGGGTACGTTTTTTTAAAAGACATTAGATTTCTATTTGGTAGGAATTATGTTTCATCTTTCTTCGATCCAGCTGTATTTTCGTTTTCAGGGCAAACAAATTTCCTCATTTAACTGTTTAATACTCATCTTTGTTAGACTCACTGTGTGGAATTTTTATCATCGGTTGTTTGTCCTCGTGTGCTGTGTCTCTGTGCTCGAGCTTTTCTTCTCTTTGTTGATTTAAGACTTGAAGCATTTGTCGATGAACGTGAAGTTCCATCTCTACGTGAATCAATCCGGAAAGGCAAATAACAGACAGAAATATCGATGAAAACATCACCGTGCTCGAGACTGGACGAGTTTTTGTTTTCTCCATCATTCCGTTCTTAGAGGCTTCCAGAATTACCCAGTGGATGAAAGCATCTGATATATAAAAAGCGAGACGTACTTGCGCCTTCAAGATCAAAACTAGGCAAAACCCTCTGTGTGTTATGACGCTTAAGCTAACCCTTAGTTGACCTTCAGTTCCGGTTTCAGCTTAGGGCATTGGATCAGTTTCAATTTCAAATTCCTGCCGGGAAGGTGAGTGTTGAAGGCGAGGAAATTGTCTCACGAACAATGCCATCTGTTGATGTTTTCGTTATGAGAATACAATGTAGAAATTTCTTAGTGGGATAATTTTTGGTTATCCGTTTTTATTACGCAGAAAAACCTGAGAGCACTCGCTGCATAGAGAAAAGGACTTATATATTGCCATCTTTTAATTTTGACGAGCACATAGTCCATAATTCTTGGTGAATTGCTTCAACAAAGACGGTGGAAAACAGGAACTTTTTGCGACAAAGAGATGTGCTATTATTTTATCGCGTTTGTATTATTTAATAACAAACAAGATAAACTGCAAAGCCGTGAACGAAGATCCTGCTTGATTTAACGTTGGATCTCGATGGAGATCTCATCAGCCAAACTTGAAAAATAAAAACGCTGAGAAGTCAAAGACTACTGCAAGGCTGACACAACGTGATATATTTAACACAATATTTCGGCTGGCCAGACCAGCCTTCTTCAGGTTTAGATGTTATCAGCTGACGTTAATGACTTTACACGACGGATGCGACTTACTGAGTACTTTCATGACAACAACAATCACCCTACTGTCCCTACTCGTAATCAAAATAACCCATTTCATAATAAAAGCTCATGCACTTCCCCCTCTGACAGAGATTCAGCACTCAACGCATACATAGACGCTATCAAAAGCGACATTTTCACCTCTAATCTTAACCGTATAACTGACAACTTGACTCCACACGAGCGACAAGCATTACGTAACCTAAAGAAACGACAAGACATGATTATCAAACCAGCAGACAAAGGCTCTGGGACAGTAGTTATGGACAGGACTTGGTACGTAGACGAATGTAATCGACAGCTTAATGACGCTAAATTCTACAGAAAACAAGACGGAGACATAACTAACCAAATTCAAGAACGAGTTACTACTTACGTTCAACGTATGTTAAAAGACGGCTACACTGACGAAAAGACTAAACAGTACCTTATACAAACTAACGTTAAACCTGGACGCTTTTACATTTTACCTAAAATACACAAAACTGGCAACCCGGGACGTCCCATAGTTTCATCTAACGGCCACCCTACAGAACGCATTTCACAATTCATCGACTTTCACATTAACCCTCTCGTCGCCTCCTTGGATTCACACATTAAGGACACCACTGACTTCCTTAACAAACTGGCTAACCTCGCTACTCTACCAAATAACGCCATACTTGTCACTCTCGACGTTTCATCACTATACACCAACATCCCACACAACGAAGGAATTGATGCTTGCCGTCGTTTCCTTGATACTCGTACTGACAAACACATTCCTACTGAGACACTCTGTGACCTTTTACGCATTATACTTACCATGAATAACTTCACATTTAACCAGCACCACTATCTTCAGATCCATGGCACTGCTATGGGTACTAAGATGGCTCCATCATTTGCTAATCTCTTCCTCGGCATTTTCGAAACCAACGCCCTCTCTAATGCTCCTTTTCATCCTCACACTTGGTGGAGATATCTCGACGATATCTTCATGATCTGGACTGAAGGACTAGATCATTTGAAGATATTCGTCGATTATCTCAATAATATTCATCCCACTATCAAGTTCACTAGTAATCACTCATTAACCAATGTCCCCTTTCTCGACGTCATGGTATCTCTACATAACGGCACTATAGAAACTGACCTATACACTAAACCTACAGACAAACACCAACACCTACTTAGTTCATCATGCCACCCTCAACATACTAAAAAGGCTATTCCATTCAGCTTAGCTCTTCGCATCCGCCGTATTTGTTCTACTGACGCTAAATTCACACTTCGCCTTAATGAACTAAGAACATATCTCCTCGCACGAGGTTATGGTAACACTTTCCTTGACTCACAATTCAAACGTGCAACTAATATTTCTCGCTCTGAAGCTTTACATACTAACCGTCACGATTCCATTGACCGCTTACCTTTTGTTGTTACATATAACCCATCACTTCCTCACATTTCTAATATCCTACGTAAACATTTTCATATATTACTTTCCTCTAAACGCTGCAGGGAAGTTTTTAAGCACCCACCCATCGTCGCTTACAGACGTACCTCTAACCTTCGCGACATTTTAGTTAAAGCTAAGCTGCCCACCATCACGACTCCTAACAACACTAATTTACCACCGGGATCATTCCGCTGTGGACAAGATTGCGCTACTTGTCCTTACATTACTAACGGTCTTACACACTATACTTTCTTCTCTACTGGTGCAACCCGTCAAATCAAGTCACACATAACCTGTAACACCAAAAATTTAATTTACATGATACAGTGTAACCGCTGCCATTTACAATACATAGGCGAAACTAAGCGACGTCTCAAAGACAGATTCAACGAACATAGACGCTCTGTCGACAAAACTAACGTTAAATCCAAACCCACCACTGTTGCCGAACATTTTCTGTCTCATCCTAATCATTGCCATACTGACATGCAACTAATCCCACTCGAACTTATCCACTCGTCACGTGATTCAATAAGAAAAGCCAGAGAGTCCTTTTTAATAGATTTAGCGAGAACATTGGAACCTCACGGTATGAATAGACGTGATGAATCGTAAAACTTGTAACCTTAGAAAGCCTTTTTTATCTTTATTTTATTTGTTTTGTTCGTCATTTCCGCCACTCCTTTTGATTTCGAAATATGTATTACGACATTCACCACTATATAATATTGTAATTTCATTTTTATAAGTTAGTAACATCTAAACCTGAAGAAGGCTGGTCTGGCCAGCCGAAATATTGTGTTAAATATATCACGTTGTGTCAGCCTTGCAGTAGTCTTTGACTTCTCATCGTTTTTGTATTATTACCACTTAGAAATCTTTCTTCTCTTACAAGCGCAGGCACATGTTTCAAAGAAGAAAGTATTACACTAAGATACAGTTGTAACTTTTTGTTCTCTTGAAAAACTTTATTTCGCGCCATATTTGAGTCTGTTCAAAATTACTGGATTTGTGCTAAATGTAAGTTAGCCTAAAAATAGTTCATGTTCTTACTCACGCGACGAGCTTGCAACTGAGGTTAATGCGGGAAGTCCTTTGAAATGCAAATGATACCAATCTCTTCAGTAATGATATTTCCCCACATGAGCCGCCATTGCAAGCTACAGTAGTTCCAACGCAATGCCGAAAATACACAATACTTACCCTACATTAGTCTGAAATAACTTATGTTCGCAGGAGCCCACCATGTTCGGAAACGCGACAGTGCTTACAAATATTTTTTTGCTCCCTCTGCGGACCTCTGCTTTAAGTTGGAAACTTTATGCCACTTGCTAATGTTGGCTTCAACAAATGGAAAGTGCACCAAATTCTTCAGTAAGCTCGACGCGGTATTTTTCGGATTGAATCTTCCCGTATTAGGCCGGTTGCGTATTTAAATTTTATTTCTGTTTTGTGTTTGACCAGTGCCAGAATTTATTTTTCAATGCTACGGGTATCAGTGAACCTTTTCTTTTCTGAGCAATCATCGTCTAATGCATTTACATTTTCGGAACTCAGCGTTATTGCCTAGCACCCATGAATTTGTGTTTTTAACGTGGAATGAAAAAAAGCGAAAGCAAAGGGTAGGTTATATAAGTGTTTAGTACTGATATGCTAAAACAGCCGATAGTGTTAAACGCGCGCGCTGATTGGCTCGTCAAACTCCGAATAACCTGTGCTATTTACCTCGGGGCAATTCGAGAAAAAATAGCGTCCCGGTTTGCATCCGTGACAAGTGAAGAAATCATCCAAATTATTTTTTTTGGTGTATATCATCTCACTGTTTTAGTATATATTAAAACAACTATTCACCTCACTGTCGGTGGCTAGCGTTGGGTAAATATCCACCGCTAGCCACCTCCACTTCGGTGAATAGTTGTTAAACTATCAATCAGTATTCATATGTTTGTATTCCCCACACTTAAGATGAAGTGTAGACTAGTTCTGCCTGAGCATTTGTTTTCGTTAGTTAGCAGATTTGATACGACTTCAGCATTCCTAAGGGATATCAGAGATGTTTCTCTTTTTGTTTGCTAGCATTCGCGGGTTCTTTGTCCAGGATATCAGTCGAGGCCCAGTTATGGAACAAGATTAAACTTCTT